>PVLD010006009.1:0-105232 GCA_004027595.1 Dinomys branickii | reverse complement strand
AAAAAAAAAAAAAAAAAAAAAAAAAAAAAAAAAAAGAAAACACAAGAACCAAAAATCCAAGGACAAGAAAGAAAACAGGCATACATCAACAACAGCAACAACATCCACAACAACAACACCAGAAGAAAAAACACCGCTTGTTGCTGCTTTACATATTGTTATCTTCGAAGTGTGTGTTCAGGCTAACACATACAGATATACACTATTAATCTAATATCCTGTCTTCGATTATTGCTTAGCATTAAGTGATATAATACAATAGTAGAACCATGTTAGCCCTCCTGCACATGAAGCATGTGTGATTACTAAATTGGTCCACTAACTAACTGGCTTAGCACTGCTCTAATCTCACTAGCCTGGAGAAGATAAAAGGGGCAGAAAGATGCTGTTAAGGCCCTTGCTTACTTTGCTACCTTCTGGCCATTATAAACTTTTCTCTGCCAAGCCACCCTGCCTCAGAGCCAGTTAACTATGGGCTGAAACCTCTACAGACTGTGAGCCAAAATAAACCTCTGCTCCTTTAACATCGGGTGTCAGGTGTTTTTGTCTCAGCAATGAGAAAAGTATCTAACACAGAGTTTTAAGTACTTCACCTTGTATGTGTGTAATTTCTGCTTAAATGATGAAATGGTTACTTTATAGTTAATGAACTCAGAAAAGCAAGGGCTTTGGAGGCAGATACTCTGAGATGTAAATCCTGACTCCACAGCTTTGAGACCTTTAATGTCTTTTATTACTTTAGCTTAGTTTAAAATCCACTTTTAACATTTAGTAAAATTCTTTTTGAAAAACCTAAGAGAGGGGCTGGGGATATAGCTCAGTGGAATAAGTGCTTGCCTAGCAAGTGCAGGGTCCTGAGTTCGATCCCCAGTACCAAAAAAAAAGAAAAACCTAAGAGAAAACCAAGAAAAAATAGGTTTTTGTTAAGAGCCATTAAGGATGACTCTATGTATTACACATGCTAGGAATAGCAGGAATGAAGATAAGACAGTGAATTTTGGGAGAGACAGGTAACTTGGACAAGAGTCCTTCCCAGTCTTAAAATCCTCTGTTTAGTTCTTTCACTTTGGTAAGGTAAGTTTTTCCTCTAAGTAAGCCTTGTTTTTCTTTGTGGGCTACAATGTGTTTTGATTCAGAGGCCTTGGTGAACTGTGTATCTACACACATACAGTTTTCTCCTCCTCAGGGGCCCAGATACAATGCTGGTGCTGCTGGGACAAAATTATCACCTCTGGCTTATAATATAGTTTCTTATGTAATGGACAAAGCAAAGTGGGATAGCCTAGCTGTGTACCTGCCTTTCATCCAAAAAGTGAAGTGGCTTTTCTAGATGCCAGTCATAATAATAACTGGTGCGGACATTGGGCTTTATGTTTCACAAGATACTTTCAGGATATTTCATTTCATGCTCACAACTTTCCAGGCTGGCATGTGATTATCACCATCTCCATTTACAGATAAGGAAGCCAGGAGCCAAGCAGTTACCTAATGCGCCTACAGTAGCACAGCTGGACCATGCTGGGCAGGAAAAAGACCAGTGCTCTGGAAGCCCAGGTCCCACCCTATTGTTTCTCTGTCCCTCCTTCTAGAGACGCTGCTCTGCCACATCTCAGTGCCACATTCTCAAGGTTCTGGGAAAACTGTCTAGTTTATGCAACAAAAATTTTAGATGACTTCACCCATGTCCAAACTTGCTCTTTAAAGGAAACAATCATTTCTAAGCTGTAACTTAGAAAAGAGCTTATGACCTATATATTAATAATTTATGGACTTAGCTTCTCAAGTTGCATTTAAATTCATAATTTAATCATAAGTTCTAGCACCAAGAGGCTACTTTACAAATCAGTGGTTGGGCACTGGCTTCAGTTTGCTTGATAGAGAAATCTCAAATGCTTTTGCCCACAGTAACACTCCAGAGTGTTATTGTCATTTGATTTTCTCAAGGAATATATATTAGTAGGGTGGTTCTGTTCTTATTAAATTGAAATGGTGCATATGTTCTTTATTCAAAAGTTCCTATGGAAAGAGTACAGACACGGACACTTGAGATCTCATAAATCTGAAACAGCCCCAATTGTGAATGAGCCACCAGTGCTAAAGGGAATGGACTGGCCTACCCTTTCCTGAACTTCCTTGTCTCAGTAGCAGCCATTTAATAAAGTTACATGAGCATTAAGTTTTAGTTAGTTTCCATGAATAGTGACCAAAGTTTAAAAAATCATCAAGCAAATTGATAAAAATACACCTCAGTATTACTCCTGAGGAGCAATTGCTCCTGAGGAGGGAATTAGATTGATTCTTTCTGCATGTAAGTGAATGATCACAGGGAACAAATCTCCCATCTCTAGAACTAATACTTATTCCAGCATTTAAATTAAATTGTCTGGAAATAATTATATTTGAAGGAAATAGAGAAAACATCCTGAGGTGAATCATCATGGATGATGGCTCCATGACATAAAGCTGTATGCTTTTATGTTCTTAGTTTTTAAAACTTTTCAACTCTAAATTGTTTAAAAAATGTAAAACAATAAACACAAAAACAATGGCTTCACTTTATTATCACATTCTTATTAGATGTTCAAAGAATTTTAGAGCCATGTTGCTATCAGTACAAATAGCCCTAAGAAACATTATCACTGGACAATAAAACATTTCTTCCTTATGTTTAATACTACCACTTTTCATCATATTTTTATTTCATTTACCTATTTTTGCCTTTTTGAGACAGGATTTCATTATGCAGTTCAGGCTGGCTTTGAACTCACTTTGTAGCCCAGGCTGGCCTTGAACTTACAGCAATCTTCTTGCTTCAACGTCCTGAGTGCTGGGATTACAGGCACGTGACACCATCCCTGGCCACCCCACATTTTTATAAAGAGGAGAAATACAAATGCTTATTGAACAAATAGGCACTTCTAGTAAATTAAAATCATTCAAAGCATATAAAATAAGGCAAAGAGCAGCAAACACTCCAGAGAGTGGAAAGTTAATATTCAAACATAACAAATCTAAGACCTTCTGCATACTAGTCTGGTCTATCTTTAGCAAAGGATGGCAGCATTCCAAGCTGTAGCTTATCTTCATACTGTACAGAATCTGATTTCCATGTTGCCAGCTGCTGCTGGAAGCAACTCTAAAATTCAAGTTGATAATCTTTTAGCTCTTTCGCTATATTCTAATTGAGGTGATGGGCCACACTTTTAACCTGAATTAGACCACACTGTGACAGAAGAAAAATCTTTATCTAAAAAACATCTCCTATAACTAAGATGTGGGTATGCTCTATTCCCATTCAAGTGGAGAATGAGGAAATAGGGTGGTCTCAAGCTACACAAAGATGCTCAGGCTTGATGGGCTAGCTAGTAAAACTACTCAACAGTCTTCTCAGGAAGGAACATAAAAAAAGGGTCCTAATTTGTTAGGTATTGAAAGCTGGTTCTGGCTAAAGGCAGGAAGTTGGCAAGATGAGTCCTCAAGATCTATTTCAATTTGGGAATGTGTATTATGCTAATTTTTGGCCTGAAGTACATGTACTCAATCTACATGGTCGCCAACCTGTTTATTTACTAGCCAACATTTGCCAAAGACTTCTTATGTGCCAGGCCCTATGTTAAGCTTGAGGACAGATACAAAGAAGGGGGTTTTTGCACTTGAGGAATTGCATAAAGTCTTTCAAGGAGAGAAGTGTTAAATTCAAGGGGAGAAGCCCAAAGGAAGTTATGAACGACTTCTGCGGTCTTATTGTTGAAGAAAGTTGGAGGCTGGATCCTTCAATAAATAGCAGATAGATAGATGTAAACTCTGCCAATATGAATTAACATGTCCTAAAAGGTACCTACTGGCAAATTGATTGCTCTTTGTCCTCAGAAAAAGCAATTTGTCCTTACAAGGTTTAAATATGCAAGGTTCTATTCCCTGTTGTTCTTTTTTTATTTTTAAAAGTAAAAAAGAAAAAAAGGAAAAACATTAACAAAGAGACACAAAGTAGCATAAGAACAGTACAGTCAAAATTGAATTATAGACCAAGTGACAGGGAATTAACAGTGGTTGCTGTATTACATATTGATAACTTCAAAGTGTATGTTCAGGAAAACACATATGGACATACAATCTTGATCAAACAACCAATCGTCAACTGTTTCTTGCCATAAAGTGACATAAGTCAATAGTGGAACCATATTACCCATCCTGCATATACATACATACATATATATCTGTCCTTTTCTTCCTTTTCTCCTTCTCCTCATCCCATTTACTTTACTTTTGAGCAGATTCCCTTCATACCTCCTAATTTATATTCCCACTTTCAGGTTCTTACACTAGTGATACAATACGTTGCTTGCATATGTACCTCTGATTTATTTCACTTATGAGTATGGTGTCTAATTGTGACCATTTGCCTATAAAAGCCTCAAATTTGTCTTTCTTTATAGCTGAGTAATATTCTATTATATAAAAATGCCACAGTTTTTTTATCCAGTCCTCTCTGGATGGACGTTTGGGGTGCTTCCACAATTTAGCTATTACAAATTGCGCTGCCATAAACATGGGTGCACATATATCACGGTGATATGATGTTTTCAGATCTGGGAAAATACCCAGGAGGAGAATAGCTGGGTTGAATGGGAACTCTAGACCTAGTTTGCTGAGGAATCTCCACATCACTCTCCACAGTGGTTTCACCAGTCTGCATTCCCACCAGCACTGGAGAACAGTTCCTATTTCTCCACAGCCTCGCCAGCATTTGTTACTGGATGATTTCTTAATGCTGGCCAGTCTTACTGGGGTGAGATGAAATCTCACTGTTATTTTTATTTGCATTTCTTGAATGACTAAAGATGTAGAACATTTTCTCATATATTTATTTGCAATTTGCATTTCTTTATCTGAGAAGTGTGTATTCATCTCAGATGCCCCTTTGTGGACTGGGTCTTTGAATTTGGACAGGTTCATGGTTTTTAATTCTTTGTATGTTCTAGATAGAAGATCTTTGTCTGAGGGACAGCCAGCTAGGATTTTTTTTTTTTGCCAATTTGTGGGTTTGCTTTTTACTCTGCTGGTGATTTCTTTAGATGTGCAAAAACTTTTCAGTAAGATGTGGTCCCACTTGTTGATTCTTTGAAGTGTTTCCCTTGCAGTTTGACTTTTGTTCATGAACTCTCTGCCTACTCCTATGTCTTCAAGATTTTTACCTACCTTATCTCCCAATGGATTTAGAGTTTCTGTTTCAATATTGAGATTTGTGATCCATTTTCACTTGAGTTTGGTGCATGGTGATAGACTTGGGTCTATTTTCAGTCTTTGGCAATAAGCCAGCCAATTTTTTCCAGCACCATTTATTAAAGAAGCTATCTTTTTTCCAGTGAGCTTGTTTGGCCCCTTTGTCAAATATTAGGTGGCTGAGTGTGTTTGTGGTTTTGGCTGCATCTTCCAGTCTGTTCCATTGATCCTCAGGTCTGTTTTTTAGCCAGTACCAGGTTGATTTTATTACGGTAGCTTTGTAGTATAATTTCAGGTGAGGGATTGTGATTTTACGTAACTTGTCCTTGTTGCCCAGGATTGCTTTTGCTATTCTGGGTCTCTTCTGGTTCCAGATGAATTTAAGGCATTTTTTTCTCTAGATCTGTGATGTATGCTAATGGTATTTTAATGGGAATTGCATTGAGTCTGTTCAACAATTTAGGTAGTATGGCCATTTTCACAATGTTGGTTCTTCCTAACCATGAACAGGGAATGTTTTTCCATTTATTGAAATCCTCATCCATCTCTTTTTTCAGAGTACTGTAGTTTTTCATTGAATAAATCTTTTACATCTTTGGTTAGATTGATTCCTAAATATTTCAGTTTCTTGGATGCTATTGTGAAAGGTATGGTTTCCTTAATTTCTCTCAGTCTCTTTGTTGCTTGTGTATAGGAATGCTATTGACTTTTTGGTGTTGACTTTGTATCCAGCTACTCTGCTGAATTTGTCAATGAATTCCAGGAGTCTTCTTGTGGAGTTTTTGGGGTCTTCCATGTAAAATATCATGTCATCTGCAAATAGTGATAGTTTTACTTCTTCCTTTCCTATTCTTATTCCTTTTATTTCTCTCTCTTGTCTAATTGCTCTGGCTAGTGCTTCCAGAACTACGTTGAATAGGAGTGGTGCTAGTGGACATCCTTGTCTTGTTCCTGATTTTAAAGTGAAAGCTTTCAGTTTTTGTCCATTTAATATGATGTTGGCTGTTGGTTTGTCATAGATGGCTTTGGTCACATTGAGGTGAAGGCCCTCTATTCCTATTTTTTCTAGGGTTTTTAACATGAATGCATGTTGGACTGTATCAAAAGTTTTTTCTGCATCTATTGAGATGATCATGTGGTTGTTGTCTTTGGCTCTACTGATATGATGTATTACATTAATTTATCTGCAAATATTGAACCATCCTGCATTGCTGGAATGAATCCAACCTGGTCATGGTGTATAATTTTCCTTATGATTTGCTGCATTCTACTTGCTAGTGTTTTATTGAGTATCTTTGCATCTATGTTCACTAGGGAGATTGGCCTATAGTTCTCTTTTTTGGTTGGGTCCTTCTCTGGTTTTGGTATCAGTATAATATTTGCCTCCAGAAATGATTTAGGGAGAATTGCTTTCTTTTCAATTTCATCGAAGAGTTTCAGGAGTGTTGGCATTAAATCTTTTCTGAATCTTACATGGAATTCTGCTGTGAATCCATCAGGGCCTGGGCTTTTCTTTGTCGGTAAGTTTTTAATGACATTCTCAATCTCATTAATTGATATTGGGTTGTTCAGGACTTTTGTATTTTCCTGATTCAATTTTGGTAATTTGTACATTTCTAGGAATCTGTGCATTTCTTCTGAGTTTTCTATCCTATGGGAATAAAGATTTTCAAAGTAGGTATTAATGATCCTTTGAATTTCTGTGGGATCTGCAGTGATTTCATCCTTTTCATTCCTTATTGTATGAATTTGAGTTCTTTCTTTTTTTGATAAGATTGGCTAGGGGTTTATCAAGTTTAGTTATTCTTTTGAAGAACCAACTCTTTGACTCACTTACTTTTGTAGTGTTTTGTTCATGTCAATTGCATTAATTTCTGCTGTGAGTTTTATAATCTCCTCCCTTCTTTGGACTTTTGGTTTGGCTTGTTCTTTTTCTAAAAGTTTCAAGTGTAGCATTAGGCTATTTATTTGCTCCTTCTGTCTTCTTTATATGTGAATGCACTGCTATAAATTTTCCTCTGAGGACTGCTTTTATTGCATCTCACAGATTCCGGTAGGTTGTATTTGCATTTTCGTTTGTTTGTAGGTATTTTTAAATGTCTTGTGTGACCCATTGGTTGGCCAGGAGGTTGATGTCTAATTTCCAAGTGTTTATGGAGTTTTGGGAGTTCCCTTTGTCATTAATTTCCAATTTGATTGCACTGTGGTCAGATAATATGCATGGGAAATTTCAGTTCTTTTGCATTTAGGTAGGTATGCTCTATGGGCGAGAATGTGGTCTGTTTTACAGAAAGACCCATGTGCAGCTGAGAAAAATGTGTATTCTGATGTTGTAGGGCAGAACACTCTGTATACATCTACTAAGTGCATTTGTTAGCACCTTTGGTTGAGGTCTTTTTTTTTTTTTTTTTTTTTGCTGAGTTTTTGTTCAGTTGACCTGTCTCTTTACATCAAAGGGGTGTTTAGGTTCCCTATTATAATAGTGTTATTATTTGGTTTTTCATGTCTGTTAAGATTTGACTTACAAGGTTTGGTGCTCCAGTATTTGATGCATACACGTTTAGGATTGTTATCTCTTCCTCTTACAGCTTTCCCCTAACTAGTATGTAGCAGCCTTCTTTATCTGTTTTGACTGTTTTCAGATTGAAGTTTACATTGTCTACAAACGTAATAGCTACCTTGGCTTTTTTCTGGGAACCTGTTGCATGGAGAATTACTTTCCATCCTTTAACTTTCAGTCTGTGGATTTCCTTTTGAGTAAAATGTGTTTCCTGTATACAGCAGATGGTTGGATTTTGTTTCTTCATCTACTTTGCCAATCTGTTTCTTTTGACTGGTGAATTGAGGCCATTTACATTAATGGTTATAACTGTTATATGTTGGCTTATTCTTGTCATGCTATTTACTTGTTGCTTTCATACTTTTGCTATCTGTTTGCTTTCTTGTTCTGCTTGAGGGTTCCTTTCTATTGTTGTTCTTGAGATTGTGGTCTCTTTTCTCTGTCTAGAATATCTTTTAGTACTTTTTGTAATTTTGATTTGACACTCATGAAGTTCTTCAGTTGTTCTTTGTTGTGGAATATTTTATTTCTCCATTGAATTTGAAGGATAGTTTTGCAGGATGCATCAGTCTGGGTTGGAAGCTGTTTTTTCTCAGAATCTGTAATACCTCGCTCCAAGCTCTTCTTCACTTCATGGTTTCTGTTGAGAAGTCTGCTGTGATTCTGATGGGCTTTCCTTTATAGGTGATCTGTTTCTTTTCTCTAGCAGCTTTTAATATTGTGTTCTTTTGTTGGATTCTGAAATCTTGACTATTATATGTCTGTGTGTGGTTTTATTTGGGTTATGGCTCATTGGGATTCTATACGCCTCGTTTAACTGCACTTCAGTATCTTTTACCATGCTTGGGAAATTTTCTGCTATTATTTCTGCAAATATTCTTTTTATATAATTTGTGTTTCCTCCTGCTGATTCATTGACTCTTATTACTCAGATATTATTTCTTTTTGCCTCATCTTGCAGCTGTTGGATTTCCTGGATCCTTGATGACTTTAAGAGATCCTTCCTTTCATGATTGCTAGCTGCCTTGCTGTCTTCAAGATCTGAAATTCTATCTTCAGCTTCATTGAAGCAATTTTGCAAGCTTTTAATTGAAGTTTTCATTTCCTGGCAATCTCTTTGAGTCTATTTTATGCGTTTTAATTCATTCCTAAATTGCTCATGTAACGACTCGATTTGTTGCCTATGTTCTTCTATTCTTTTATCTGTTTCTTCTCTATATGTGCAGAGCATTTCTTCCATTATTATTTTCACTTCCTTTTTTGCCTGAGAGATTATTTCTGCTTTAATCTCTTCTATGGCCTGATGGAGTTGTTTCTTTACTTCAGATGAGATCATTTCAGAAATTGCAGTATGTGGCTTCCTAGCTATCCTATAGCATTGTTTCCTGGACTTGCTCTGGGTGGGGCTGAGTTCTGAGACTGAATTTTGCTCCTCTGTTTCGTCATTTTGGATGTCTAATGAAAAGTGTTGGGCTACAAACTACCCACGCAGTTCACAGAGGACTCCAGTAACCCTAGTTTACCTGGATATCAAACTTATCCCAAGATAGTAGCAGACTGTGAATCACTGGGCCCAAGACCCCAAGCAATTGCTTGGGTCCCAGGCTCAGAGCACACCTGCAATGGTGGGGGAATGTTGTCTCACTGGGAGAGCACTGGCATGGGCCTTACCTGGCAAGAGGCCCACCAGAAAGGTTGCTCCAGTGGCACTGCCAAGCTGGGCTCCCTCTCTTCAGGAAAGTCTCATGGGCATGGCCATTCTAATGGCACCCCGAGGCCGGGCTCTTTCCCCTGGAAAGTTTTGCGGGGCAGAGCTTTGGTGCAGGTCTTACCTGGCAAGAAGTCTGCCGAAAAGGCGGCTCCCATGGTGCCACCAAGCTGGGCTCCCTCTCTGTGGGAAAGTCTCGCGGGCATGGCCACTCTAATGGTGCCCCAAGGCCGGGCTCTTTCCCCTGGAAAGTTTCGCCGGGTAGAGCTTCAGTGCGGGCCTTTCCTGGCAAGAGGTCTGCCAGAAAGGCTGCTCTCTTCTCTGTTGTTCTTAACAAACAGTATGCTTGTAGTATATAATACTTTTTCAAAGCTCCATTCACGTAAGATCTCATCCATTATTCCCATCTGCAGAAAGTAAAACATACTCTCACACCTATTTTATAGGAAGGGAAACTTAGACCTGGAGAATGTTGCATTTAGCCAAGTTATTTGACTTATTTTAAGAAACAAGAATTGGAAGCCAGGTGCCACCGATTTTAAGCCTAGAGCTCTCCACAAAGCTCAGCTTCATCAAACTGATGGTAGGCACAGAATTCCACAGCAAGGAGTTTTGGATAGGACAACAGTCTCAGAAAAGGAGGAGAGGAACTTGTTAAAAGTATGGGACAGATGCTTAAAAATACTTGATGAAAACTATTCCCAGGGTTCCCATAGTAGGCAGGGTAAAAACAAAACCCCACAAACCCATAGCTAACTGCAGGGCATTTGGGACTAGGGTGCTCCTGTTTGACATTTTTAAGTGACTGCATACCAAGACCAGCTGTGCTGTTTTACTTCTGATGGCCATCTGTGCCAAAGCAAGGAATAATCAGAGGGTAACTGTGGTTGGATCAAAGGGAAGCCTGAGATTAACCCAGACCCTGATACTGGGCCTAATGAGGATTGGTAAGGATTTACCAACCTGTAAGGCTGAAAGAACAGCCATTCAGGGAACTCAGCAGTTTAATCTTTGAAGAAATCTTAAGAACACATTTATAAACAGATGCTTCTTTGCTCAAGTGCTTCTGGGCAGTAGTCTGAAAACCTGTACTTCCTCGACCTTGCCACACAGTCCCTCTTCCATATTATACCCCATGTGGAAAAGGTCCACGGTCTTTCTTTGCCAGTCTTGTAAACTACTCACCCTTCAGGAGTTGCACCAAGTGTTTTCTAACACACATCTGTGGACCTCACTCTAAATGCACACTTAGATTTCTGTTGTTATCCAGCTCCCAGGGGAATTCAGGTGTACATCCAGGACTGGAAACTACTGCAGATCCTGCTTTGCCAAATGCTTGCAGAGATGATTTATATAGGATTAACTCTGAGGGTTTTTTTTGGAAAGAGAGGAGATGGCATGGAGAAACTCTAAGTCATCACCTTGCTGAAAGCCACAGCTGGGAAAGGCCAAGACAGAACACAAAAGCCCAGAAGAAATAGCTCCAGGTCTCATCAGGAGCCCTGTGTCTGAGCTGTGGTGGAAGCTTTGGGTTTGATGGCTTCATTAGGGACACAGAAGCAAGACAACAAACAAGCTCAGGGGCATAGGGCATCCAAGGCATTTATAATCAACAGACCCTCGAATTTTCTCTTGGGTGAGGACCAGGAAAAATCCACAGCTCAGTGAAATCCATGAAGGTTGCAGTTATCTCATTAAAATGATCAGTGGTGGCAATTTAAAATTCTCCTTCTGATACTTCCACTTACAAGGCTTTTCAAGGGTACCCGAAGGAAAACAACCCACTGCTTGTTTTAACTTACGCTTCTAATTGCTCTTAACATTTTCGGTATTGGTGTTTATATGTCACACATGGTTCAGTTAAAAAAATCTCCTATTTCAGTTAAAAAAAAAAAAAACACCTAATAGCCCTCTACTCCCATCTTCATAAACTATCCCATACAGAAGCAAAATACTGTCTAGTTGTTATTGTGTGAGCAGCTGGTGTTGATATAGTGTGGACCCCACTTAAGACAGCCAGGCATTTTAGCTAGTGTTATTTATCATCTCAACTTCTGATAACACAGCTTATTTGCATACACTCTTGAGGCTCTTCTTCATTTTCCATTGTAACTGAGGTACAAGACTGAGCCAGTGAGTTTATTTACCTCTGTCCCTTCACCTTCTAAGTTCAGGTTCCACTGAGTAAAGTGAAATGAGGATACAATGGCAAGCAGAAACACTGAAATGACACCCAGGATTTGGACGCAGATTTATTTACTGTAGGACAGGCACTGACAGGAAATCAACTGCCCTGCAAAACGTCAGGCCCCAAAAGTGCAGAGAGGGAGGTTTTTGTGGAGTCAAAAGGGAAAGTAGAGAGGCAGAGTACTTGGCTGTCTTTCACTGGTTCTTACAATCATAATGACCAGCTATGTATCACAGTGACCAACCATTTCTAAGAGACAGAAGTAACAGGAACTCTAACCTGGGAAACTAACAGACTGGCTGGAGGGGCATTTTCTGCTACATTTCCCCCCCCCTTTTACTTTCCCAGCAAATCTTTGCTGAGCATGTTACATGTGATCTTTTGAGACAAAGCCCAACTAGAAGCAGTAACATTAGAGCTGTCAGTTGTCCTAGGATGGGCCTTAGCCAAGACTGCCCTATTACAGAGTTGTTCCTTAAGTTGCTTTTAGGATGAGACATAATTCAGGCCTGTTGTCACTGCCAATGGTCAAGGATAGGCCATATCTATGGATGATTTTTTACAGCAGGACCCTACAAACTTTTACGGCATTCTCAGCTTGGGAAGGGAATGCCTCAGAATAGCCCAAGTAGGTGCAGATGAGCACTAAGTCTATCTGTATATATGGGTGTAGTTTAGGGCTGATGACACAAACGCTGAAGCCTGGGCAGTTGCAGGGATACTGGTGCCAGTGCTGCGGCTTGAGCTTGCAGAACATACAGTGGGGCTCTGATTAAGATGGATCTTCTGGGAGTACTGGGTAAAGATTTCCTGGCTAGGGTTGATGCTTTAGTCAACTGGATCCATGGACGGGGCTTAGGCCTCTGGACTGGGTTATGTTGAGCACAAGTTTGGTGTCCTTGGTGGCAGGTTTCCAAACAACAGCAAGAAGCAGTTTGCTGTACATAATCATTCCTGCAGGACAGTTTTGGCCAAAACAGTTTTGTTCAAGGTGACCACAGTATATCTAGCCTGTCAGAATTCATTCCTAATAGAGCTACTTCCATCTGTAAATAGCACCTGTAAGGGGGTCAACTTTTTTTAGAACAGTTCATCCCAGTACAGCATGTAGCACCTGGACAGTTAGGTCTTGGCCTAAGGTGAGCTTGTCAGCCTTCTTAATCATAAGGACAGTGGCTATTATAGTGCACACGCAAAGAAGGAGGCAGCCCTTAGTAACCATATCCAAGTATTTGCACAGGTAGGCCAATGGGCGCTTCCAGGGACTGACAGTCTGGATAAGCACCATTGTTTTATGAACTCAAGGATCCAGATTCTATAGAAGCTAGCAGCTCCAAAAAATTTGTGGAGTTTCTTTGTTATAACCAGTTTCTGCCAGCTATTGCAAAAGAAGTTTTATGTCTTTCCAGCAGGAAGCTTGGGTATCATTAAACAGAAGTACAGTGATATTCTCTGCTGGGAAACTGGCAAGGTCAGCTGTGAGGGCTTCTCCAAAGGGGGTAAACAAAATTTTGAACCTCTGGCAGGTTGAGTCCTCTGGGGTCTTTTCGAAGAGGCCTGACAGGAGCCAACTGAAGGTAGAACATGGCATTCTTTAGTTCTAGACAGGTGTACTGGCAGGCTGTGGGTGGCGGAAGACTAAGGCAACATATATGGAGGGCAATTATGGTGGCATTGGCAGCTTGGAGGTCTTGAACTGGCTTTACAGGGAGAAGAGGTGTATTTTAGCAGTTTGACAATTCTATAAACATTTTGCAGATTTGAAGCCTCATATTTTTTTCATTCTTGGGGGATTGTGATGGAACTGGAAGGGGCAGAGAAACAGGCTGTTCCAGAGAGGAGGTGCTGGTGGCTTAGTCAAATCTGTTAGGGACTCCCTGAAAATAGTGCGAGTGTTCCCAAACCCTTGTGGCAATAGTCCAAGTGAATTGGCCCTTTTAATCCTGTCTCTGGATCTTCTCATTTGGAGGCAAAGAGGGGCTGGCTAGCAGGGGTAATTTGTAAACAGAAGAAGGCATCAGGCAAGTGAACCAGGTGGCAACTGGAGGTAACAGTCCAAGAAGGGTGTATGGGTTGGGGACAGCAGAGTATAAGATGATTAACAGTCTGTCAGGATCTTGAAATGCTTTAGGCAGCTGAGATATGGCTGGAGCATGGCTGGTGGTCAGGCCTGGAGGCAAGTCTTGGCTCATACCTCTGGGAGGAGAGTTTTCAGAATTTCAGGATTCCAGTTGTCTGTCTTAGGCTGATGAAGGTGTTATCTTCCTCTTGGGGAAAGTGCAGGATTAAATGAGAGGGAGGCAGACTGGCTTGGTGTAGAGATGCCCTGCCAGGCTGCAAGTTTGTGCCTGGCAGAAGGTGTGAGAGACAAGAGTCCCCAGTTGCCCTGGTGATGGTAACTTTTGATAGGGGTAACTTTTGAAGGCAGAGAGTTCTGTTCCCTTGTTAACAGGAAAGTCACAGGTTTGTTCCCAACTTTTGCAATGGCTGCAGGCTCTTGGGGGCCCAATTTGACAGAGCTCGGTTTGTCCTATCCATCCAGGGCAAGGAGAGGTTCAGGTTGAGGTGGACCTATATAGTCAAGTTTCTTTGTGTCTTGCAGACAGAGGGAGCATTTATTTTATTTTATTTTTTATCCATAGACCTTATAACTTGTAGCCACAGGGTTAGGTTGTCTATCAGATTGGATATTTGTTTTTGTTTTTCTTAATAAGGTTTCTGGGTAACAGTAGTTGATGGGCTTTTTGTCCCACCTTTTTGATATCTCTGAAAAACACTTGCCTGATTTTACGTTTCTAGGTGAGGTGACCTTTGCCATGGCAACTCATTCATTAGGGCTGACAGTCCAATTTTTCCTCAGTCAAAATACGGAATGCAAAAGGAATTGTTGACAGTCATCTTGGTGGGCAGTAGATTTTGCCATTTGACCAGGATAGGCATGTCTCAGTGGGGTGGGGGGCTCTGTGGCTGAATGCAGGCAATGACTGATCAAACTGGAACTGGTTCAATTCACTGGGTAGATGAGTTGGGGACTGGGGGATTGAAACTGTTGGCAGCAACTGTGGGGCTGACAAGGGAGCCAAGGTGAAATAATCAGGAAGAACAAGCCTCGTTTTTCTCTTCTTTCAGTGGTTTGGTTTCATTTTTAACTCCATAATCTCAGAAAAGTGATTTTCCCTGCAGTCAGGGATTGTGCTTTTTGACTAATTAATTCCTATCTCTGACTTCTTAGACAAAGAGTAGATGCCCCTCAGAGAAAGAAATCATTCAGATGCCTGCCTGGCTGATCCCTTGAGGGGACTTATGTGTGACTTAGCTAAAGAGGGTACATGGTCTCTCTTATGCCATCTGTCAATCAGCATGGAACTGCAGGTGAGGGCCCAATCAGCCACTGCAGCCAGTGCTTCCCAGTCTTGGTGCACAGACGGAGCAATCCATTGCTTATGCTGTTCATTCCACTCATTCACATATTCATTCCATGGGCACTCAGAGGTTAAAACATTCCAAATTCCTTCCCTCGAGGGTGGTCCTGACTAATGAGAGGTGATCAATCTCTCCTGCTCAAGTTGAGCAAGACTGTGTAGATTAACTGGGATGCCCCTGGGGCCTTACTGGACTTAGGCAGTCAGGAGACAGACAGCCAGACTTTTTACTCCTCCCTCTGGGGTCTGACGTGAGCTGCTTGTGTAGGGAGCCAGGAATCCTCCAGACTTCTGAGGGGACTCAAGAAATCTTAAGGGTGCACTTTCCCATCAGGATCAGGAAAGGTCACTGCTCTGTACACAAGGGCCATGACCAGTGACCAAAGACATCAGCACGATTGGTCTTCCTGGCCAATGAACGAAATGTAACAGCAAGTAGAAACACTGAAACGACACCCAAAGTTTAGAGGCAGATTTATTTAATGTAGGACAGGCGCTGGCAGAGAATCATTTGTCCCACAAAATGTCAAGCCCCAGAAGCGCAGAGAGGGAGGTTTTTAATGGAGTCAAAAGGGGAAGTATAGAAGCAGAGTGCTTGGCTGTCTTTCATTGGTTCTTACAATATGCATCATAGTGACCAGCTACATATCACAGTGACCAGATGTTTCCAAGAGACAGAAATAACAGAAACTTGTAACAGGAACTGTTACCTGGGTAACCAACAGATTGGCTGGTGGACATTTTCTGCTACACAGTAATCCACAGAGATCAAGTTACATACCATTTTGTTTCATTTTGTTTTCTTTGTTGTGGGTAGAAATGTTCTTTGGGTATGGGGGAAGCAGAAGGGTATGTTTCTCTTACTTTGATATAGCAGTGTTTTCCTTAAGTGTATCAAATGTTGCTTATCTGTTATAGCACAATTTTGGAAGAGCTAGGAAAGATGAATTTGGGGTGGAACAAATCTCAGCCTCTCTGAGATTGCTCTGTGTACGTACCTGTGGCACAGCTGCTAATTTATGCAGTTGTGCATGGCGCAAAACACAATTGCTATTTTCTCTTAAGTATTTCACATAATTCTCCCTTCCATCCTGGGCGTTCATTAAAATGTGACCTAAATTGTTCCTGTCTTAAGAGTCTCTGCTCCATCATCCTGAACCCAGCCTAAGGCCCCTAGTGAGTGTGGGATGATGATGGGAGCAGTAAGCACTCCATTAACTGTCATGCCACATCAGTAAACTTCTCCACTCAGCAGTCCTGAATTTGTTTGCTCTTGAACCTAAGTGATTAGGTTTATTCAACAAAGTTAAGAAATTATTGATCTGTATATTTAGAGAATTTTTGGTTTACTGATCTGAGAGAAGCCCTGACTAAAATTCTTTGAATTTCATTTAGCCCAAGGGCAAAACTCACAATTAAATCACCTAAAGCAAATACCTACTTCTTTTAGGTGATGAGTGTATCTTAGACTGGGAGGTTGTTCTGAAATCTTATCAACATATCTTCTCTGTAGTATTCATCTGTCATCAATGTTACATAACTTCTATGTAGCTCATCCAAATGATGACTACCAATTGCATACAAAAAGGCAAAGCAAAATATTATGGAAAATACCTTAAATTGACTAGAAGTAACTATTAACCTGTACAACAATTTACAGGGGGGTAGGCACTCAATAAGATCATATTTATCAATAGCTTGTTCAGGGAGTAAATTCACGTATGATATGGTATTATGTACTTGTACTCCATAGTGCTTTGCTTAAATAATTCTTACTGGGTAAAAGAAATCATTGACTAAGGTCATTCATACCCACAGATGTTGTCAGCTTTGATTTAATGTTGAAAAGGCTTTATAAATAAGGTTTTGTGAAAAATTTAATCCATGTCTTTATCAGTTATCTTATGAACTCCAAAACCTTACTACATAAAATTGTCTAGAGTAGTTTAATTATTAAAAACACCATGAACTTCCTGCTAGCCACACTCAATTCCAATAGGACTTTGAGCCTTTTACTTGTCCCACACCCCTGCTTCTTGTTGTTGTTTTCAGTGCTGGTGATAGACTGGGTCTCCTGTATTCAGAAAAGTGCTCTACCATTGAGCTATGACTCCTGCCTGTTTTAAAGAAGAGCATAGCATTGAACTGCTGTAAGCAGAAACAGAATACTCAAATGTGGGTATTAACTAGACAAGAAAAACATAGGGTGAGAGAAATAGCAGAAACTACATGAAAGTCAATCTAATCTTACTCATATTGGGTCTGCCTCTTGTTAACCTGATAAAAGTTTTTTAAGTTACGGAGACTGTGGGGTTTAGTGACAAGAGCTACCTGAGTGTTGACTTGATATACAAGCAAACTCAAGAGTCCTTTAGTGGCCAGTATCCTAAAGATATCACATCTACTATGTCTGCTATTCTACTATAGCCTGAGGCTGATACAGGTGGAAACATGTGGATCACATTTGGGAGTACCTTGCACTTTTGTTAAAAAGCTGGGTATAATAGATTAGAGATGACTACAAACTCTTTGCTACTCCTTCCATTGCAAAGTGGTGTCTCATTCCTTTCCCTCTCAAATCTGTGCTGGCCTTGTGACTTTCTAGAACAGAATGCAATATAAATAACTTCTGAGGCTGCATCATAAAAAGCTCTGCAGTTTCTGCTTGGCTGTCTTGGGAGAGTTCTCTGGGGCTCTGATCTGCTATGTAAGAGAACTCACTCCCTGAGACCACTGTGAAGGAGAGGGTGCATGCAGGTGATCCAGTTGACAGGCAGTCCCAACTGAGCTGTCTTCCCACCATCAGCCGCAAGGATACTAGGTATGTGAGTGAAGTCATTCTGGAACTTCCAGCTAGAGCAGCCCATCTGTCAGCTGAACACTGCCAAGTGTTCTGAGGCAATGCCACAGGAGCAGAGACAACATGGCTGAGTCCCACCCAGACCTATTAAACCATGAGACAGAGTAAATGGTTGTTGTCTAAGCTGCCAAGTTTTAGGGTGGTTTGCTACACAACAGTTGTGATACTTAATTTTGGTGTTAACTTGAATGGATTAAGAAACACCTATCAGGTTAGTGGAGCACAGTTCTGGGTATGTCAGGATGATTAACTTGTAAGCCAAGAATTAAAGAGGCAAGGCCCACTTGATGTGAGTGGTACCAACCAATGAGTTTGTAGTCGGGATACAATAAAAAGGAAAAGAAGAAGGAAGTTCTCCCTTTTGTCTCTTTGGAGGAATTCTCATCTTCACAATTGCCTCTGGATGTTTGTCTCCAGGTCCTTCAGGTTTCTAGTGCAGACCTTTTAGCTTTCTGAGGACTGTCTTGGTTACTTTTCTCTTGTTGCTGAGACAAAATACCCAATGCCAAAAATGAAGGAAAGGTTTGTTTAGCTTATAGTTTGTGGAGGTTTCAGTCCATACTTGGCTGGTTCTGAGGCAGAGTGGCACATGGCAGAGGGCAAACTGTTCATGGCAGCAGCACCCAGCAAAAACAACCAGAGCAAAAGGTAAGAATGGCTTCAAGCAGCCTCCTTCCTTCCCTTACATTGTAAACATCCTACCCCCACCCAGGGGGCATGTACCTCTCACATAACCTTCATGCCCTCCACTTCCACAGGCTCAGGATGTATACAAAGTAATCACCCTGGCTTCCTGCTGAATCACTCAGCCAAACCTCTGGACTCCCTACGTTGACACAATGTACCAACCATAACAAGGACTCACACTGAGCTCTGCAGTGAGCTCCAGGCCTTCAACTTTCCACTGGATCCTCTGTATGTCCAGTATGCAGATGGACCTTTTGCATACTTCCACCCTTAACTCCACAGGCAACTGCTATATGCCTACTTTATAAATTTCTGTGTTTGTGTGTGTGTGTGTGTGTGCGTGCATGCATGTGCACATATATATTTTTTCTCTTCTTCTAGTGAACCATAACTGATACAGGAAGTCAATAATTGCAACACCAGGCACAACATACTCCTTTGCAGCACCAGAGAGTACCGGCACTTCCAGAATTAGACCCAAAAAGACATAAGGGAGAATGGCCAGTGTACTGCTAAATGGCCAGTGAGATGGGTTGACCAAGGGTTATCAGAGCTATAGCTGCCTGTAGAAGACCAGTGAAATGATGATGGGTTTCCTAACGAGGAATCTAGAGCTATGGGTGATAGCCAGGAAGCTATATAGGAAGAATCATGAGGTTTTGTTACCAGTGCCATATAAAACAGATTTCTGGTTTGGGGGAGTACCAGAGAGGGAGAGAAAATAGTCTCTGAGTTTCCTACTTTGTGTATTGAGTTTTTTTTTTTAAAGACTGATTCTTTTTGAAGGAGATAGAAACATGAGAGCAGACATAGCTAGAGAAAGGCGGTATAAAATTACTGCTGTGGTTCAGCATCTGAAGTAGTAACAGAGATACAAGCAAAAAGAGAAAGACATTCTGTTGTATACGGGAATCTCACATAGTTAAAAACCAAGTTGGGTACAGTTTCAATTTTTAAGGTTATTCTGGGTTAATTATTGAGAATATTGTTTTACTCTGAAAAATATTTGGTTTTAGATAATAAATTACTTGCTTACCCTATTTCTAGGGACTGTGTTGCCAGTAAGAGTTTTATAATTTTATATTATCCCAGTAACATACTATAAAAGGGGTTTATTAAAAATGTGTTTCTATACGTTTGTTTTCAGGTTTGATATTTCATGTATTTACTCAATAAGTGTTTTCTTTCACATGTGTGACCAAATACTTGTGGGAATGATGATATTGGAGTAAAAAGTCTTCACTTGGATGTTATGATTGGGAATATTACTGGAGGGGTACCACTGGTCAAGATAGTGCTGTAAGTTCATATCTTGATATGTCTCCACTTCCACTCCAAGCACACTGCCAGTTACAATACAAACAGAAAACCGCAAAGACACAGCTGGACTCAAACAAGATAAACATGTACATGGGCCAGAAATTGGACAGAAGTACAGTAAGGAGAGGGACCGAAGCCACAGGCCAGCAGGTTGAAGCAACGGTGCCCAGTGATGGTACCCTGCTGTGGGAGGAAGAAAGGGGATAAAGAGATGCAGAGCAGTCCAGGAACTGGAACCATGCTCCCTGCTTGAAGTCTAGGACTCAGGCAAGGCTCTTATGCTTGTTAAAGTAGAGTGTAAGAATGTGCCATTATTAGTTACTGCTTGGGACTGCAGCTGTTAGCAAGTAGAAAGTCTAGGGAGGAAAACCAACAAAGACACAGTCTGATTAGAAATCAAAGCAAGTCACCTCTGGGTTCTTCAATATTCACAATCTCTCTGAAAGAGAAGTTTCCCCATATCACTTTAAATCCAGGTTCTAGGCTTCTTTCCCAGTGCAGAATACAGCAAACCACAAAGTAAGGAGACAAGATCTCTCTCTCTCTTTCTCTCTCTCTCTCTCTCACTCTCTTTCTCTCTCTCTCTCTCTCTTTCACACACACACACACACACACACACACACACACACACACACACACAATTTTCACCTGAAGTGAGCATCTAAAAATTAAAGAACACATTTGGAAACCTAATACCAAAAGCAAAAGTCATCCACCATTTAAAAATTTATTCTAGATTTGTGTTAACCAATATGGTAGGCACTGGCTATGTGAATTATTTAAATTTAAATAAAAATTAATAAAATTCAAATGAAATATAAGCACTCAATAGCTTTAATGACTAGTGGGTTTCATAAGAGTGCAGATATAATATCTGTCATTTTAAATAATTCTACTGGACAGCACTGCTGTAGATGAAATGTGTTTTATATGACAGTCTAAGATTTTAAAATATATACATTTAGAATACTCAAAGATAAATGAAGTAATATCTTCCACTTGAACAGAAATTATAAAACAAAGATTGCAAAATGAGGCAAGAATAAATAAAAATTGTCAATTAGAAATATTGGTGAATACATACTGGCTGAAGTAAACGAAAAGCATAGATGTTATTAATTCAATAATTAGTGAATTAGGAAAAACTGAAGAATTAACTCATGCAAAGTGAAATATTCCTGTAAAAACTAGTAAGAAGGGAAGGCTCTAGATCATTCTTGGCTTGAATAAGATAGGGCATTGTCATTAATTTGGGGTGATCTGAGCAATGCAGGCAGCAAGTCTGAAAAACAAAGTGAGAAGAAGCTGTCAAAGCCATTTTTTGAAAGAACTGATAACTGCTGGTCAATCACCGGGCAGCCATTGGTGGCAACAGCCCTTGCAGCTGGGATTCAGCATTTTTACGTATGTGCTGGCTGTGACTTTTCAGGCTGCTGGAACTGAAGGAAGCAATTCCTGCTCTGTAGAAATTACCACTTAGTTGTGACAGCAGCCATCTGAGGATAGACTGAAGAAATAAGGAGAAGCCAGTTTCCTTGAGAGTGGTAGGTCAATGACACGGACTAGAATCCCTAAGCTGTGGCTTCTTATTCAAGGAATAAGTGTTTCTTTTCCATGAACATGCTAATGCTAATTAGGACTCCAAGGTATCTTGGACTCTCAACAGAGTGGGAAAGTTGGAAAAGGGCTAACCGCAGAGTGTCAAGCATCATTCCGGCTTGCCCACAGAGACCAGGAGTATCTCCAGAATGGGCAGGGCTGGGCAGAGCAGGGTGTGCTTTACAGGGTGCAACTTGCTGCTGCTTCTAAATAGTTTATGAATTACCTAAGATGACACTAAATGGGAAGGTGAGAAAGAATGGCTAGGTGCAGGCAAAGTAGCACCCCTTCTAACCCTAACCCTTGAGCACTAAGCAACTTCCACTGGCCCAAGTATCCAGTTAGAAGGGTTTAGAATTGACCTGAGCAGTACAGGAGCCACTGGGCATACATGGTAATGAGCACTTGAAATGTGGCTGTCCATAGTGCTATCTCAGCTTAATGCTGAGCTGCTGAGTTTCCTGGCTACCTGAGAGGCACCAGATAGAAGGCATATGGACTTTAATTTTCAAAAACAAAGAACGCAAATTCAGACATCACCCATAAGTTTATCTTTCTTTGAAATTCCTGAAGTCACATTAGGAACTTGCAGTACACTCACTGCCATCATAAACATCAGTTATCAGCAGACGGTACTATAATTGTTGAAGGTATAAGAAATTAAGCTGCATCTGTGCTGAGCTCATGACAGAGCTTGAAATATATTTTTTGGACGAATACCCTGGTTTCAGTCTTATTGGTCTCACTTTCAGAAAGCAGACTACAGAGGAAAGCTCTTGATTATGTGAAGCTTTCTGTTGGGCCAGATTCTGAAAAAAATAGCATTTTCCTATAATTAATCTGTAAGGAGTTAACTGTAATTAAATTGTAGAGTATATGAGAAATCTGTCACTTCTCAGAATTAGCTCTGAGGATGAAACTGAAATGACAGTATAATTAAGACCTGAAATGCAGAGGTTTGGGGGAGGTTCTTGTACAGGTTGGAATGTATGGTTTTTATTTCCTCAACTCTTTGTTGTGTTATATTTCCTACCAACCAGTGGGTCAGAAAGATTAATACATTTTCACACACAGAATGCTGAGTTATTAACTTAAGAAAGAAATAATTTTTTTTCTTTACCTTTTGTTTATTTGCATGTATCTAGATGTGCATACAAACCATCATGGCTTCACTCTTTACAAAAATCATGTTTAAATTTTATAATTGCACACATGACTATATTTTTAATGTTAAAAACCCAAACAATACAGAAAAGACAGACATTCTTGTTACTTCTCCTATCTTCCTCACCAATTCTGTTGGTGGAAAAAACCACCACTATTCATTTATGTGTCCTTTCTGAACATTTTTAATTTACCTGTATCTTTTGGAAAATGTTTTATGTTAATATTGATAAGCTTTGCTCCTTTTAACTTCTGCTCAGTATTCCTTGATAGTTTTCATTAACCCTTTCCTCCCATGTGCATTTTGGTTTGTCCCACTTTTCATGATTATAGATAATGCTGCAATGTACTTCACCCTCTTAGAAAGGCATGGAGATAGGGCTAGTAAATGTATTCTTACATTTGTAACAAGTAGGGAAGTAAAAACTAAAATTATGATGATCAAATGGAAATGCACAGCAGTGTAACATGGGCACATTGTTCACTTAGTGCCAGACATGGGTATCATCTGAAATCTTTTTGGTGATCCAGTTATCTATGAATTAAAATACCAAGCTGAAGAGAGTTTTCTAAGCATGTCAGAGATAAAAAGTCTCTGCAAGAAGATCCAGGTCATTCTGAAGGCCTAGTTCTAAGTAATCTGGGTAGGCCTCTTGAAGGTGCCACTTAAGAATCAACTCAGGGGTGTGTCTCACCTCAGAGCCTCTCAAATGTTCATGTGTGCATATATGAATGCCATGGGAATGTGGTTAAATGCAGATTCTGACTGCAGGTCTAGGTGAGGCCTGAGAGGTCACATTTCTAGTTATCAGGCTACACTTTGAGTATGAGCCAGGTTCATGTTACATGGCCTATCTACAGTTTACCAGGTACCTCTCTGTTTTATCTTATTTGATGGATCCACCAAGTATGACAAATATTAGCATTCCCCTTTCCAAAATAAAGCAAGAGACTCAAGAGTGGCTTGTTTTAAAACCCTGAGGTCTAAACGGCAGAGCTGGCATTCTAATCCAAGACGTCTGGCTTCCATTTCAGTGTCACTGCCATCACTGGTAGCCCCAGACAATTTTCATTCTACTTCTACCTCTCATGCCTTGTGAGGTCATCTGCTTCAAGGTTAAAGTAAGAGTTAATTCATTCTTTTCAAACCCTTGAGCTGATCATCTGACCTCTCTTTTCATGCTGTGTGGCTGCTGTGGAAGCAAAGATTTTCCAAAACATCCTAGAAAGGGTTTGTGATGGTTTTGTCTGCAGTGATCATGCCTGCTATGAAACTGATCATGTCCAGAGACCTCTCAAAGGCACTAAGTGCAGAGGTTTTCCACTGGGGTTCATAATTAGAGGGTTCAAACAGGGCAGAGCCTGGGTTTCAGGCCCACAGCTTTGGTGACAGATTGCTGTTCCCTGTGCTTAGTGAAGATGAAAGACTCAAGACAACAAGCTACAGTCTTTCTATGGAAACACGGATCTATTTGATATATATTGCATATATATTTGATATATATTGCATGCCACTCACCTGACTGCTTTGCAGATAGCACCTCCAGTCCTAACAGGGAGGTTGTGAGCTAAGTGATGGTACTCTGAATTTCCAGTTTAGAAAACTGAGCCTCAGTCAGATTAAACAGTTCAGACCCTGCAGTACCCAACTGAACACCAGGCTAATGGATTCAGATTTAGGGCTCTTACCACTATGCCTCTGCCTGAGACTGAGAATCAGTGAGGTCAAAGGGAAAGGAGACTCAAAGCTCCCCTAAGTTGGACAACACCCTGTCCAGGGAGCAGGGATCCCGTCCTCTCCCTTGGAAATTTCTTTGAACATCTCACTTTGGATAGTGTTGGCTGCCATCATTTTTTTTTAAATTTAAAAACTTATTTCAGAAAAGTTACAAGAAGAGCACAATAAACTTCTGTGCCCTTCATGCAGATTTACTGGTAGTGAACTTTTGCCGTATTTCTCTGTGCATGTATCAGAGAGCTACTTTTTTTTGAACTCTATAAATCCCAGCCTAAAAAAAAACCTTTACTGTACATTTAAAAACTAGGAACTTAAACTTTCTTACATAAATACAAATATGATTAGGAATTTTAACAATGACAAAATTACTGAGAAATGAGTGACCTATCTTCAATTTTCATTATTGAGAGTGGTCTCAATAATGTCCTTCACAGCAACTTATTTTCTGATCCAGGGTTCGACCCTCAGTCAGAGCGCGATTGTCTGTCATGTCCTGTCAGTCTGCTTTCACCTGGCCCTGCTGCTCAGTAATGGTCTGTCTGCTGCTGCCTTACCATCACTCCATCAGTGCAAATGATGGCGCTCAGGTTCTTGGGCCTCTGGGCAGACCCCGCTAAAGCTGTCCTTTGCTTAGCCTGTTCAGTTTGCACCCTGCTTCTGCTGACCTCTGAAACACATCAGGCCCCATCTCGGCAGGGGGCACTGGGAATAACACTATTCATGGTAACTGAAGCCTTCTCTGGGGCCTCCTCTCCACACTGGGCTGAGCCAGATGGATCTTACTGCAGCATTTTCTCTTGGCATCTCTTAAAGGCATTCAGAGAGGAAACAATGCGCTCAACACATGCCCACCATTGCCTACCCTTCTAATGACAGCAAACCAACCAAACAAAAAAACAAAATTATTTCAAAGTCACCTTCTTTGCTTTTCTTTCTGGACTCTTGGTAAAGATTAAGAAGCTTCCAAATCAGGGGCTACATGATTGGTTTGTGGCTCGTGACCTGACAAGATTCTTAAAAGGTTTAAGAGAGTTAATTAAGAATGTCTGTCAGATTAGCCTTTGGCTCATTAAGGCTCCCTGGGCAATGACCTCTGGTCATGTGAGGATTGTAAATGCTACTTGAACTGAATTTCTTGTTATTCTTAATTTTTATGATTATGGAATTAAAACACCCAGATTTCCATTCTCCTTACCCTGCCAGCTACTTCATGTGGTTTGTCTGAACAAATATGTGCAGGAAAAGTCTTCATTCACACCTCCTTGGCTAGCCCCACAAGAAGCAATGGTCTATTTGCTGAAGCAACTTTGCCATGGACGGGTTCCCAGAAGGAGCGGAAAAAGTATAGGGCACCCAAAGTCAGCTTTTGGGTAAACTTTGTCCAAATTTCAAATACTTCACAGGACATACTTCTACTAAAAATTTGTTTGCTATTTTTCTGAAATTCAAATTTAACCGAGTATCCTGTATTTTACTGGCAGTTCTAGTTCTGGGCCCAATGGACTGCTCTTTACAGCTTGCTGGAGACTACTGCACCTACTGACACTCAAAATAAGGATGAAGACTCAACGACCACACCATGTCCATGGCTAGCAACTGGAGAACTGCATAGTTGGGCCAAGGTTTGACCAACAGAACAACTAAGTGAACACTAAAAGCTAAGCTCAGACAGCTTTCAGGGTGTATCTCCACCACGCTCTATCTGTATTTCAAAAGGCAAAATCCTTCAAAACAGAAACTTTTCTGTGACTCACTTGGTAGCCAACACCCAACCTACATGATGCTATTTATGGTCTTTATTTATCTCACTTTGTGTATATTGTCATACTTGTTGCTATAGAAATATTTATTTGTTTGATCATCATGTGATACTCCAGATGCCCCCTCCAAAAAGGTTTAGAGCATTGATTTTTTTTAAATGAAAAATTCTGAATTCTGGATCTGATTTTGAGAGTTGTGGCAAAGTAGGAAAAACAGGCAGAGAAGATACGGGGACTGTACTGTCTAGTGCAGTAGCCATTAACCAAATGTGGCTGCATGGAACCACTGAAATATGCTTAGTACAAGCTTGAATGTAGTGTAAGTATAAATATCCATTGAGTTTAAAAACATTAATGTGGAAATAGAGTACAAAATAATCTAATTACATGTTGAATAGATATTGTGCATATTGGGTGAAATTTTAAAAATTAATTTCACTTAGTTTTTCTTGTATTTCTAGTGAACAGGACAGATTTTGAGAATATCTAAGTATAAAGCACTCATCTTTCAGTTGTGAAAAATGGATGAAAAAGTGACATGGGTTATGTGAATAGTTAATTGTAGAATAGAAGCTACACTGGAGTTAGTCTTTTGACTCCATGCTCTTTGGAAGACTTAAGGGCTTGACACTTGGCACTGACAATTTTGAGCATCTAATGGAATACTTGAAGTTCTTGTTGATTAAATTAGGGAAATCAAGCACTAACTTGGAACCAATGGTTCATGTATGTCAGGGTATGACTTAGGGAAGCAAATAAAATAGATAATAAGTTCACAAGTTCCACTTGGTGAGATATTTTTCAACAGGTTCAGAGCAGTAGATTTCATGCAGAGACTCTGAAGTAAGTTCTTTCATCAGCTCTCTTGTAAATCGATCAGGGTTGAAAAATTTCACACCCTCTATGGGAAAGATGGGATGTATCTTACCTTCCTGACTGCAGAATGATGCAAGGGCCCACTGTTTTCAGGACCTCTTTGATAAGGGTATTTAGTTAATGAGGTCCTTGCTACCAGTTCCCCAGTAAGAAACAGTGGAAAAGACTTCTCCACTACTGCTTTGCATAAACTCAGAGAAAAGTCTCCAAGAGGAGGAGAATAAAGAATGTTGATGGAGAAAACAAAGCTGTCAACCACATGGAAACCACTCTAAAAGTAGGCGCAGACTTCCTTCTGCTATGTCTGAGTCAGGTCCAGAGAGATCTCATGGGCTGCCATTCTCAGGTATTGCACAGTCAGCTTTGGTCTAGATCCCATCAGTCTGGACATAAGGGTTCCAGTCAAGAGAAGGAGGAAAGGAAATCAACGCTCAGCTTCACTTTAAATCAAGACAGGTCTTGATAGGATTCTGTAGAGCCTTGATTCAGCAGTGATCACTACAAAACCTATGTTACAGTGAGCAATTTCATCCTGGGCATCCTGAAATGACCACCAGTAACTTGAGATGGGTTCTACTGCGAGGCTGTTATAATTTGAAGTGAAAGAGGTGCCTGTTGTGCAGATAAATTTAAGTGTTTGAAAACATCATTAGTGTGTTTGCTCTGTCATAGACTAAGAGTGTCTGGGAAGTATTAGAGTGGCCAGAACTTGGCAAAGAGACACAAGTGGCTGGGTTAGAACTTGATTTGACCATCAAAATGCTAATTAACCTCTCTGAGCCAGTTTCTTCTTTAGTAAAACAGACAAGAAAAGAAGTTCTGCAGGGTTGCTGCCAGGAACAAAAAGCCTTAAATCTCTGGAAGAGCAGTTATTTGATAGGCCAGTTCGACCTATTTTATACTTCACTGTCAGCCTTCTCTCTTAGAGTACCAGTGAGCTATCCATCTTTCCTCCCCTCCAACCTTGATTATCCATCACTTGTTCCAAATGGAGCATCCTAAAATGGGATATTTTGCATTTAATTAATTTAATGAGTCAAAAATTGTCCATTTAGCAAATTTAAAAAAGTGTACGATTTGCAGCTTGAATAGTACTGAAAACCTGCAGTCCTCCTAACACTCAGTGAGGAGACACTAGTGCAGAAGAGACTCTTCAACACTCGGGGAGAGGAACCCCCTGAAGAAGTGCCACCTCCCCGCCTCAGTCGTGCTTTCAATATTGCTTTATGTAGGGCCACAGGGAGATTTGGTGGTGTTTGGCCAACACTAGGAAATTTTATTTCTTTTTAGACAAAGATTATTAACCTGGGGCTTATGGATGGATTAAAGTGTCTCATAAACTCTTTAAAATTAAGAGGAAAGCTTTTGTGTACATCTAGGCTTCTATGAAGAAATTTTTATCTGATGTTCAAAGTGAGGAGCTGACCCATCCCCAAATACATACACAATGACAAACCGCTGCTATAAAAACCACATCAGAACCTAGTACTATATTTCCCTGAAAATAAGACCTAACTAGAAAATCAGCCCTAGCATGATTTTCAGAATGCCTATAATATAAACCCTACCTCAAAAATGAGCCTTGGTTAAGACTATTAGCCAGATGGACACACTTCGTACATTCACTGCAACATGACAGATATATTGAATTATAAAATATTAATATAGAATAAAATATAAATAATACTATCGATACTTAAAATAAATGATAATACCAATTATATTTAAGTATTTGTAAATACTCAAGCTGGTGCCTTTGGGCAAGAGATAAATGCCTATGTAAAGAGATGAACTCAAGACTTATTGCCAAATGACCAATCAGAGTATAGATATAACACACAAATAACTTGTACACCCAATAACAAATGGGCATAGCTGTATTTAATGTGAATCTTCGTAATTCAGTACATTGCGTATTGTAACAATTCACTACAAGCAAACTATATGGACAAGAAGTGCTCATTTAAGGACGGCTCTATTGCTGGACATTAGAGATTGGGGCCAATGGTTCTACAGGAAATGGAGTCCCAAGGAATTCAGGTTGTAATTCAGGGTTTGCAGAGTTATGACAATGCTCCAGAAGATTCCATGACCGTATTTAAATAAATGTAGATTTTTGTATATGAATAAATGAATAAATATAGATTGTTATACATGGAAAAATAAGACATCTTTTGAAAATAAGCCCTATTGTGTCTTTTGGCAAAAAACATTACAGATGTTCCTCATTTAATGATCTACCTGTTTAATGACTGTTTGGACTTATGACCAAGGTGTGCACTTTGGACTCACAACCCACTACTTGAACTTACAACCTACCTGTTGCTAGAATTTATGATGTCTTTTTTTGTACAGTTCTGTCCATCTTGTTTATAGAGCCTCAATGTCTTTTTTGTATATTATTCCTCATTTACATGATACTGTAAATTCTTAATTATACTGTATAGTATAGTACTGTAGTTTTACGTTGTTAAACAATACCGTACCGCACGCAAGAGTTATGCAAATAAAAGCAAAGTCATTAGTCAGAGTTTCCTTTGACCATGTCTTTGTTCTGAATACTGTAATATACATACTATATGCAATACAGTTCCTCCTTCAGTGGCCAAGTCACTTAACAACCTAGTTGCAGGAACTGAAGTCTGTTGTTAAATGAGGAACGTATGTGGTATAACACCAGTCTTCTGGTCTTCTTTCCAAGGAAATATGGTACCTGGGGCTCTGTTAGGGCATTTTTGACATGTGGGGCTGGATGGTTCCTCCTGTGGAAACTTTCCATTCATTACCATATGTTTAGCATCTCTGATACCTGCCCATTAAAGGCTGGTATTGTTTTTCAAGTCTTTGTGACAACCAAAATTGATCCCTCACATTCCCAAATCCCGCATAGAGGGAAGTACCTCTACTGGTTGAGAAGATCAAATTTAACTTTCTTGGCTTTATCAGGAAAATAAGGAAAGTGGACAAGATGCCCTCTAAGGTCCCTTCCTGTTCCATTAAGGTACTTAGTAACACCTTACACATCACACTTTTTCCAGGTATAAGGCTTATTTTTATTTATCCCACAATGCTGACAAATGTGCCCCTTGAAAGGACATGTAAGTTACCATAAAAAGTGCAAAATCAAGAGGGCTTGGTCCTGACTTGGCCCTGTCTGTGGTTAGCTATGTAGTTAGCTGCATGACGCTGTTCAGTCATTTAGTCTCCCTGGACTTTCTCATCCATCAACTGTAAGCAGAACTGACTTAGAAGGTCAGTGCCAGTTCTAAAATTGGATGATTCCCTGCAATAAAGAGCACAGGGTCTGTGGGATTTCCTGAGACTCAAGGAAGCTTCCAGAGGTCTTCTCTCTGATTTTATAACAAAACTTTCTGTAGAAAAAAATGTGCTTTTATAAGGCTAACTAAGATGCAGTGGACCCAGCGTGCCCCTTTGGGCCTCTGAGTATTACATGAGACTAATCAGATGTCTAATAAAGACAGACAAAAAGTCGTAGGGGAGGGAGTATCCTGTTTGGTCTTACGGATGAGAATCCAGGGGTCTAAATGGCTTTAGGTGAAACTATGATGCACTACTCAGCTGTTACTACCCCTAACAGCCTTCTTCAGTCCTGCAGCCAAGAATTTACAACCTAATTTCAATGTGTTTCAATTATGATGCTCTAATCTTACCAAAGGGTGTTTATTATTTACTGATCTACTCCCTCTTGACCGAGCATCTGGGACTTATTTTTGCCTCCTTGGTGGGGAGCTTGGCACATAGTAGAGCAGGTGTGCAGGCCAGAAAGGGATGAGATGACTAAAACAGCTCAGCATACTTCTGCAGGAGCTGGCTCATAATCTAAACATAATCTCCATGCTTGATCTCCTCTCACTCCTGGGAGAGTCAGAGGAGTGGATGGTGCTGTTTGCTATCCTGCTATTTGCTCTCCCTTGTGAACAGCATTTAGTGGACAGGAAAGTTTCCTACAATTTTCCCCAGTGATTTAACATCATGTAGGAAATTATTTCCAAGTGATTACTTTTGAAATACTAAATTGAAATTTTTGTACTGAAAAACAAAAGCCTTGTTAATGAGAAAATTTGTGTGCCTTGTAAGAGAGGTTTTGAATATAGTATTTAGGGGTAGAAAGGTCAATATTTTCTAATATTTCTATTTTATAAAGGATGCAATCGATCCAACTCCTCAGACATTTGCCTTCACAGAGTTCTCAAGCCCTATTTTCTGGTCTCCTTCCTGTTTCCTGGTTATTATACTTCTACAGAACAATTGTTGGTCTTTTCCCTCAATCAGTGAGCTCCATTTTGCCCACTTTACACAATTGTCCCTTTTTGGCCCCCTAGAGATGGTATGGGGTCAGGAGTAAGAAGAACATCATGAAAAGACTGGTCAGTTATTGGGATAGGGCTTGTGGGTCCAGGGCTTGGATACTGATTATCTGAAGTAATTAGGAGTACAGAAGATAGTACCCTAGGATGGTTCAAAGAACCAAATAATGATTTTATAAAAGATGCCTGGGAGGCTTCAAAACTCCAATAATTCACCAGTAAAACCCCTGGTGAAGCTGTATCCAAGAGAGTTAGGGCTGAGATTATAATCCTTTTCTAGACAGAGCTACATACTGATTTGGGGACCTCGGAGAACTGTGTGTATGTATGGTGGGAGAGTATTTTCAAATGGGCAGTCTTACAAGAAGCAAGGAGAAAACACCAGCATCTATGGCGAAGAAAACCAGACTGCAGCCACAAGATCCTCTCAAGAGAAGATGCTTAGGATGTCAGCTCCCTCTGGGCTGTAGTCAGAAAACTCCTTCCATGGAGCAGGACCAGTAACCTCCAGTTTCCACCCTAGCTCTATCAGCCAAAAGTGGCAGAGGGTGGTGGAAAGGACAAGCGCTTGAGAGAAGGTCTCAAATTCCAGGTCTGTTCCTGCAGAATAATTGTGTGGCTTTCGCCAAACCACTAATGGTCTTGGTTTAATCTCTTTTTCTCTAAACAAAGGCACTAACTAAATAGGTTTTGACATCCTTTACAGTCTTCAATTTACCTAAATAATGTTTGCTGAAATGGCTACTATGTGCCAGGTACTTTCCAGGTGCTGGAGATACAGTGTAACACAAAAGACTAAAATCCCTGTCCCCATGCAGCTTACGTATTGAAGGGAAGCAACAATAAAGCAAATTGTGTTACAGCTCAAAACTGATGATCAGAGTTATGGAACGAAACAGCAGAATGGGGTAGGGAGGACCTGCAAATCCAAGGTTGGGGGTCAGGCTTGCCGCAAAATCTCTGACATCTGATTTTCTTCAACCTCAGTGTTTTCAAAAAATCTTTTACAAAAGTCAGGAATAATCTTAACTGGCATCCCTTACTGTATTGTAGCTTATTTCCAAGGGTAGAGGATGGATCTTACTTTCAACACTTACTAAGGCCTGGGGTAGGAGTGCCTGGTACTCAGGAGAAGTATGTATCACTGAAAACTTTTCAGCATGCTCATACTGGGGTCCTTTGGAACTGCTGGGTAGAGTTCCTAGAGAACAAGCATCTAAGAGATCTACTACCTAGGAGTTCATAACCACTGGCAGCCTCAGAGATCACTGGTCAGCGTTGTGTCTAACTACTCCAAATGGCAACTGGTAACTTCATACCACTATGAAAAGGCAACTCACAAAGACTCAGTAAACGAGCAATAATGCATGGGAAATTGGATTAGCAGGGGCTGGAGCACAGGTAGAAGGGCCACGGAGAAAGGACCAGGTTCACTTTGGCTCATCCTTTGTTGGACGCATCCCAGTGAACCCATTTACAATCTCTAACAGCTCCTGGAGCCAGTGACCCAATGCTCTCTGATGAGTTTATCTAAAGTATCTCACTGGCAGCAGGGACAGCAGTTGATGGCTGGAAAAGAATGAGGCTCAGGCTCTGGAGCTATGTTCCTTCTTCCTCTCTTTCTCCCTTTCGTGCCCGCTCCTTTTTCTTCCCTCTCAGTATACCTCTCCGTGTCCTACCCCCTTTCTCTGAAGAACTGGCTAACATGTTCACTTCAATAATTTTTCCTGTTGTGAAGAGGTAGGTGGAAGAAGGGGAGCAAAAATCATCACAGGGCACATGGCAGATAGAGCCCATTTGGCTGCAGACCAGGAAGACAGCACGCAATGCACCTGTACTGTACTTAACAACTACAGAAACCACTGGATGGTGGCTCCTGGTGACCATAATGCAAATAATGGTTTTCCTGGCAGACATTTACTGTGTGAAGTGCCAGGAGTTAACTGGCCCAACATCTGACCCCAGAAAAGATAATGCTTGGAAAGATCCTCTGGAAATCAGGACATTTTCCCAAATATGCATTATCTCGTAGCTTTCCACACTCCTGTTTATCAGATTATTCCATTCCTCATGGCCTCTTTTCTGGAAATTTAGATATCTTATTCTTCAGACTCTGATGTAAAACAAATGACCTGTTTGGAAAAAGTACAAATTTCTACAGCAGGGAAGTATCCAGTAGATTTCCTCTCCAGGCAGGACTTATTTACATGGTTATGATTTATACTAAAAGAGAAACCTATTGTGTTATTAAAACATCTCACATCACTAGTAGCACTGTGGATACCTAGAGGTCTCTACACCCATGTTGCAGATCCTGGTAAAATGTTTACATATGCACCGCAGTTTTGAATCGGAGAAGATGTGACTTGAGGTCAGTTTTCTCTGCTCTTTCTTCCTCAATACTCGCACCCTAATTGCTTCTACTGCACCCTCTATAATGGCACTTCTCCAACTCTCAGGTCTGGGTAAGTGTCTGCTTAGCATGTGAAGGGTGGAGTCTGAATCTGCATATTTACAAGCTTCTAGGTAAAGCCAAAGCTATCTGGGCAAGGACCACGCTTTGAGTAGCAAAGGCTTATACTTGTATACCACAGCTGTTATGATGGGGTTTGTACTGGACTCTGGCCAGTCATTAACTTGCCTTTCCTTTTCAAACTCATTCCCCATAGAGTTCAAGAAGCCTTTAAAATATGTGACACCATCAATTCTCTTATTACTGCCTGTGCAGTGGCTCCATGCTGCTTAGAGATGAAGCCTCAGCTCCTATTGCTGACCTCTGCACTCCCCCATGAATGGGCTCTGTACCTAGCCAGCTCCCTCTGCCACCTCCCACCTGAAGCACAATGTCCTGGTGTGGTAGACAGCGTAAAGATCTCCTCAGCAATCCCTGTTTCATGCCCCTGTGCAGTCCCCTCTCCTACTGAACAGGACTGATCTGGGAGGCTGCTAAGATTCTGTGTGATTTCTCTGATTAGGTAATAAAAAATATTTGGCCTAAAAATTTTTTTTTGTGGTGCTGGAGATGAAACCCAGGGCCTTGTGCGTGCAAGGCAAGAGCTCTACCACTGAACTCCATCCCCAGCCCAATACTTGGCTTTTGCCTTATAATTTCTTGGATCATTCACTCTGGGAGAAGCCAGCTCTCAGGTCATGAGAACCCATGGGTGGGCCTATCAAGAAACCCGCATGGCAAGCAAATAAGAGTTCTGTCAATAGCCACTGAGTGTAACATTCTAAAAGCAGATCCTTAGCCCCATCAAATATTTACATGGCTGCAGCTCCTGCTGACAGCTTGACTGTAGCCACATGAGAGACCTTGAATTGGAAGCTGGAAAGCTGTCACGCCTCAATTCCTGGCCCACAGAAATGGTGAGATGACAAATGTCTGTCTCCTTAAGCGCTGTATTTTCAGTGAGTTTTTTGTGTAGCTATGGATGACTTCTCCTATGCAGAGTTTCCCACAGCACGCTGCTTCCTCTTCGGGGAATACCCTTCATTTTGGTGACCCCTAGTAATCCTTTGAGAGGCAGCTCTCTCGTTCCTTCCTCTGGGAACTCAAGTTAATGACTGGCCAGAGTCCAGTACAAACCCCCATCAGAACAGCTGTGGTATACAAGTATAGGCCTTTGCTACTCAAAGCGTGGTCCTTGCCCAGATAGCTTTGGCTTTACCTAGAAGTTTGTAAATATGCAGATTCAAACTCCACCCTTCACATGCTGACATCTACCTTTAAGACTAGGCCACATGTCTCTTCCCTAGGGTGTGATGATGCCCTTAGCATATTTTTATCCCTGTATTTATTATAATGCCTAGATATTATCTACATTTTCAGTGCCAGTAACAGTGCCTGGCAAGTAGCAGGCACTCATACATACTTGGTGAAGAAATGAATGAAGGCAACTGTCTTGGGGTCACAACTCTATAGCAACTCATCTCTTTACTTTGGAAATTCCCAAGACACCTGTCACTGCTTGCATGACTAGCTGTCTCCTGTGGGAAAGCTGTAATTCAGTCCATGGACTGCTTCATTTTTAGTTTTTAGTTACAACACTCATTCATTGACTTACTTCAGTGACTTTTAATCAGGAGAACATACAAGAATTATCTGAAAATTTAAAAAATGTATTCCTATTTGTTTTGCCTCCAGAGATTCTGAGTCAGGAGTCATGAGGTAAGCTCCGGACATGTATATTTTAACATCTCCATGGGTGACTTTTTATTCTCAAGTTCTATTCATTGCTTTGTTAATGCCTAATGCCCAAAAAGAATAGGAGGTTTTCCTGAACACACAATCACTAAAACAAAACTAAACCTCAAAACTCTTAAATAGGGAAGTATATGAAAAGAACAAGTGATGATAAGGCTGGGTAGCAAAATATTACACCTGAGAATCTAGGCTAGGAAAGCTGCAAATGAACAGCTTCCTTCCTTCCTTCCTCCCACCCTTCCTCCCTTTTCTTCTTTCCTTCCTTCTTCCTTCCCTCCTTCCTTTTTTCCTTCTTTCTTTCTATTTCTTTCTTTCCTTCTTTTTCTTTTTCTCTCAGTGTCCTTCCTTCCTTCCTTCCTTCCTTCCTTCCTTCCTTCCTTCCTTCCTTCCTTCCTTCCTTCTCTTTCTCTCCTTCCCTTCCTCCCTCTTTATTGAAGTAGGGTCTCAGTATGTAGTTCCGGCTGGCCTCAAACTCTTAGCAATCCTCCTGTCTCAGCCTCCTGAGTGCTGGGATTATAAGTGTGTACTACCATGCTCAGCTATATCTATATTTTTTAAAAACTTCCTTGGAGCCAAGGCAAAACAAATCTGAATGGATTACACAATCCTCAGTATTTAAGGAAGTAGCAAATACATTTATCAGTAAAGACAGTCTTTGCCCTGGTAGTAAATTTTAAGGGGGAATATACCTTATAGGTCTTTATATAAGAGGCACTGAATAATATAATGGATGATATATTTAATGTTTTCATTTTAAAGAAAAAGTGCAGGAATGCTTCATGTACAGCCAAAAGCATAATATGCAATTCTAGGTTCATGAAGGTGTTTCTGTGATGAGTCAAATAATAAATAATAATAGTTTCCCTGCTACCTATGGTAATATAAGAACTCTAGCATCTGGAGGCAAAACAGCTTGAGCATCCCTTTCATTTTCAGGGGTCCCAGAAAGGCTTTCCACAGACGCTCAAGAGCAGACACCTCAGCACTCCACCCCCTTACTCAAGAAATTCTTTCACTGAGCCTCTGATGGCCAAGGCTGGCAGACAGGGAGGGAGACGAGGGGTGTGCATTAAAGGCCAGGGGCACTGTTCCACAAAGGCCTCCACAGACAGGGCTCAGAACTGGTATAGTACAGTCTTAGCAAATCATGGAAGGATAGACTTCATACACAAGTTCTGCCACGCAGAGTGCTGCACATAGTACAGTTTATAGTGATCACTGCAATCCAGAGCAGACTTCCTGTCTACCAACAGGGTATGTGCTGAAGGACAAAATTTTTAATGAAATATTCCATAGTTTCATGGTAGACTATTAAACTTAAAGACACCCAGAATGTTAAAAGCAGGAACAGAAAGCTGTCTGGAAAGAGTATTTTTTATAAATTTTAAAAATACTCTGTAATTTCAAACAGTTTCCTGCTGAGAAAATAAAAATTGCAACTTCATGGAAAGAACTTCTAACCACAGATAACAGCTACAAGTGTGGTTCCTGCTCATAAACAATCTGGACAGGAGAATGTAGATGTCTGAGGTAACGATTAACCACTGTGAAAGCAACGGAAAGGATAGCCTTCTTTGAGTGAATCAATACTTCTCAAAAGTATCTAAAGTAAATCAAAAGTATCTTGAAAGTATCTAAAGTATATCAGAAATATATAAAGTATATCAGAAGGATCTAAACTCCAAGAATTTTGAACTCCAGGTCTGGATACTCCTTAAGTCACCAATGAGGTAGACACCAACTGAATACTGACCATTCCATGGTAAAACCAAATAACTGCTCCGAAACAGTTGGCCTCAGTCTTGAGAGACAAAAGGAAGAAAATCTGACCTAAACTTGGAGATGACTTTTGTAGCCCACACTCAGCTTCTCCCCGAGGGTGTGCTCTGGAGAAAGATGCCTGAGAGACGACTGACTGCTCCACTTTGATGGAAAGCTGTCTACAAATTTTCTTTACACATTTTGGGGACTATCTATGTTCTTCTCAATCTTCTCTTGCTGACTTTGGGTCATTTGTTTTTTTAAAACCCATTCTTCCTGGGGTTGGAATGAATGATAAAATTCAAACACAAGTGTTATGGCTCAGATCTAAAATTTTCCCCAGAGTCTCAGGCATTTGGAAAGTAACTGGAACTTGGAGAACTGAATGTGATGCTGCGAGGTGGGGCCTGGTCAGAGGAGGCAGATGGCCACTGAAAGGCAGCCTGGAAGACTGTGTCCTTGTCCTTGGCGCCTTCCTTCTCTCTCTACTTCCTGGTTGCCAGGGCTGGCAGCTTTCCTTTGCCAGGCTCTTCTACCTTGCAGTCTCTGCCTTGGAGACAGCCCATCACAGACTGAAACCATGAGCCATACAAAGCTCTCCTCCTTTAAGCTGTGGGTGTCACGTATTACACTGGGAAACCAAGCCAACAAATTTGACTTTTCAGGATCATCAGAATCCAAATGCTTTCTAGTCGGTCAAGGAGCAAAGATGCAGTGCCCAGGGATTTGGGGAATGAATCTCATTTTATACTTACAAGTCATATTCTCTAAGCAATGAAATGATTTACTCTAACTGTAATTAGGAGACAATTCAGTGCAGTGAGTAGTATCATACAAAGCATACCACAAGAAATGATACAGCTTTCAAAGGCAGCAAATATTAGCAATAACCTAGCTTGAGATGGCATATATGCTGCTTGCTACTTACTTGCTTACTTGGGCAAATAGAATCCAGTGAATTTTTCACCTGTTACTCTAATTCCTTCATCTACTACCACAGTATTTTGGTTGTTTTTTGAAGAAAATAAAAGCTCTTCTAATTTCACCACACAGCTATCTGGAGTCTGTGCAACACATATGTTCTCTAGCTTACCTAGGGAACTGTCGTCAGGACGGTTGCAAGGGAACCAAGTAACTGGCATGCAAAGGTTTGTAAGCCCCTGTGAATGACCTATAGCAGCAAGAGCTCCCAGCATCACAGAAGGCTTTTTAAGCATTTCAAAGGGAAGGTCCCATTTTCATCTCACTAGTAGGGTAGTCAGGACAAAAGTTCATATTAAAAACATAAACCAGGAGCCTGTTTTTAAGAGATTTGGGAAAAAAAAGATATCTGACATAAAAGTGATTGAATTTGGCATTTTTGTCAATATTTCTATAAAACAGTCCCTTTAAATGAGAGGGGTGTCCTAGCTTGCAAGATCCTTGAAGGTAGCAACTGTATTTTCTCATGCATCCCTAGTATACAGAGGGGCTTCACACAGAGTAGGGTTTAGTAAACAGCCACTAACCTGAATTCTTAAGAATCTGTGAGTGTTATAACAATCCCATTACTAATGGCAGTAAATGAACCAGGGGAGACAGCTCCTCTCCCTGTATCTTGGTTGGTGGGCTCACAGCAACCTAAAATAGTGAAGATGCAAGCTTGGTGCTGTCTCTTTCCCATTTTTGTCGGAACAATCTTTCCATGTTACTATAGTAACGCCTGGTACCAGAATGCTTGGTAAACGAAAGTGGGAAAGAGGAAGAGATCATGAGATTGATGCAGTTCATAGAAAAATGTGCCCAGAGGGCAACCTCCTTGGTAGTCCGCAAAGCTTGTGCATGTCCCATTTTATAATAAATGCATTTAAATAATACATGACAGTATATAGAACAGATACAATATGTCAAAACAAACAGAGATCCACTGAGCCCAAGAAAATTGTATCAAGTCTGAGATTATAAGTGAGTATTTTAAGACATTTGAAAAAATACCAGAGGGAATTTAGTCCATAGATAAGACACTTTTTCATTTCAGCACATAAGGTAACAGCAGCAGAATTCTAAAGACGAAAACATGAGGCTACACTGAGTGGAGGCTGGATATTAACCTTGGACGTGACCTGAATGGGGAAGGACCTCGGTCACTGCAGTTATAAGGGGCAGGAACAACAACAAAACAAAGATGTCTGCTTGTAGGACTTGCCCTCTGATATGTGCAGCTTCCAGGCCACGTACGATCAAAGCTACGATTTAAAATAGAGGCATGGAAAGGGCATGAAGCAGCTGATACTGAACCACCATGTTAAGTTTCTCCACACCAGCTCTGCACTGTGTTAACTGTAATTTAAGTAGAACACAAGTGGGGAAAGCATCTGACTGCCTGAGCAGGCTCTGTAACATGACATGGAATCTTCTAGCCTGCAAATAATTTGGTGTGAGGACTTGTGAAGAGAGCTGCTGTGGTTTTTTGATTTATGGCTTCATTAAAGTGTTTGGGCTTCCAATCTCCATCAAAGTTTATTAGAATTAACAGCCTCTTAAAATAGAAATATACCATGACAAATTAATGCAGTCTGAATCTTGGGAGAGGGGAAGGAGAGAGCAATGTAGACACCCTTTATTTTCCTTCACAAAGAGCATGCATAAGTAATGGAGAAATTTGGAGCCACAGTCTTCTTGGTTAGGTCATCTTTTACCCTGTTGACTATGAGGATCAACTGAACTTGACTTCTTCACATTGTTGTCCACCCCATGAGCATTTCCTGTGGCCTTTACCTACAGGATGTTTCCTGACCTTCTATACCATCTCCATGACTACCACCCTAATTCAAGATATCACTCATTTTCTACCTGCTGACCCTGCCTCTACTTGTGAACTTTTACAATCAATTCTCAACAAAGCAGCCAGCTGTCTTCTTAAAACAGAAAGAATATCATGCTACTTCTAGATTTAGACTTCTCCAATGGCTACTTATTTACCTATGCTTAGAAACCAAACTTCTTCCTCTTGCTCACCAACTGCATACCCGTCTCTTCCCACTGGTTTTGTCACTAACTGTATTCTAGCCACAAATAGCTCTTTGTGTTTGTCAATAGTTTCAAGCATGTCCCACCTCAGTGCCTTTGCCCATGATGCCCTCCTCCTAAGAAAATTCTTTCCTACCTACCTTGGCAGGATAGGCTTCCTCTTGCCATTCAAATTTAAGCCTTATGTCACCTACTCTAAAATGCCCTTTTGACCACATAAGCGAACATTACCAGAGAAATGCTATCACAATAACTTTGGAGATTTTTGGCAAAGCAGGGTTCTTATTTCAATTCTGTAAAAATTTACTATTGTTTGGGCTCCCTGATAGAGCTATAAGCTCCATTAAGGCAGACATTTCATTTATTTTAGTACTATTTAAAATGATACCTGTACACAGGAGGTGCCCAATGTTCTTACTGAAAAATAAAACTTACAAACTCTAGATTCAGCCACCTCCAAAAAGCCTGCCCCCTCATGACTGCATTAAGTCTTTGGGGGGACATCTAGACACAAGGCAAACTCTTACTTGTGAACCCCTTTAAAAATAAAAAAGAAAGTTCAATATCTTTAACATACAATGGCACAGTTTAAACACTCCCATTGTAAAGGGGAGGAACACAGATACAGAAAGGAACTAAGACCAAAAACTAGCAGGGAAAATAATAAATCCTGTAGCTCCATGTCCACTACTCAAACAGACTGTGGTGAGATGTCAGTTCCCATCCTCGGCACAAAATACCTGACAGCTGCAACTTCAAGGAAGAGAGGTGTATTTTGGCTCCAAGTTTTAGAGGGTTCAGTCCATAGCTGGCTGGCTCCCAGGCAGAAGTGCCAAGGCAGAAGGGTGTGGTAAAGGACAGCTACTCATCCCATGGGGAAAAATACATTCTTTCAAGTTATACCCTGCATGACCTGCCTCTTATGACCAAGCCTCAACTCCTACTACTGTTGTTGTTGTTTTTTTTTTTCTTTGGCGGTACTGGGGATTGAACTCAGGACCCTGCGCTTGCTAGGCAGGTGCTTATTCCACTGTCAACTCCTACTACTATATTGAGCTATGAAGTCACCCTTGGATTAATCCACTGACAAGTACAGTGCTACCACGATCTACCACCTTCTAAAAGCTCCACCTCTAATTATAAGAGCCTTTAGGGGGGTACTGTAGATCTAAAACATAACAGTAACTTATTATTTTCCCTAACTGTTAATATAGAATAGCTGATAGGACTCTGGGTTTGAAGTCAAAGGCCAAGTATCAAAATCTTAATTCCATTTATTTGTAGTCACTTTAACCCTGAGAATATTATTTAACCTCACTGAGCCTCATTTTTTCATCTGTCTGGTAGGAATAATAGCATTTGGCTCTAAAATGAACATGTGAAAGCACTAGGATTTGCATTTTTTTTGGTACACCACATCTGAGCCAACGATGAGGGTAAGACTAGCACTTATGCCTTTGTCCACTGCTTTATGCTGGACAAGTGATAGGCATCTGTGGCTTCCTCTGGTGTTCCTAAAGTATTCACAGGGAAGAGATTCTCCCAGATCTCTGTAGGAGTTGTTGCACAATATCGAAGATACAACTGTCACAAAGGAGAGGATGACATTAAAACACAATTTTCATAAAACAAAGGATGACATCTCACAGGCTACAGAAGTATTAGAAGCAAAGTGAGCTACTCAGAAAATAGGATTATGACAATACAAAGCCAGACAGATGACAACACAATTATGCAAGACTTTGATTCAGTGGCAGTAGTGTATTAAGTGCCAAGAAGGTTGTACTGGTGACGTCTTGGGATGTTAGTGGATTTGCCATCGCATATTAAGAAGCTACCCATCAGGACAGTCTGAAACTATAACATAAACCAAGGAAGACTTCAAGGATTACTACTGTGCATGGGCCTGTAAAAGACTAAAATAATTATCTTCAAATCATAGATGAGAACCTGACCTGTATTTATGCATCAACCATTTTCTTCTCTTAATCTAGTATTTAAGTTTTCCTACATTTTTGTCAAGTCACTTGGAGGCAGGGATCAATAGATTATTTCCAAATAGCAATGAAGATTTTCTCTTGAGAACATTCTCAGGCCACGAAGTGCAGTCACTTTTCATTTTAAGGCCCTCACTTCTGACTGAGGGAGTTCTGTCCCAGAAATGCCCCCAAACAGGCCCTGATAGCACAAAGAAGCTGACTCCAAATTATTAGACAGCTGCTGGAAAACACTCAGTTTTCACGCTGCCACCTTCACAAACACAACCTCAGTGACCTCCTAGAGGGAGGCATACTTTTTTCCCATTTAATGGAGAAGGAAGCAAATCAAAATCCTTTGGCTAGTCAACCATAGGGCCAGGAACAGAGAGAAGTTATGATCTTCTCCTGTATCACATGGCCTCCAACAAGACTGCATTATTGACATTTTCAGTGCAGTGTATTAGATCTAGTACTCCTAAGAAGGTGTTGAGAAAGGGAAGGGGGTTTAATCCTTAGCTATTCTCACTGGCAGCTGCAGATCTCAAGGCTGCAGTTTGGGCACAGGGCATCCACCTGAACCTCTCACTAAATAACCATCATGTTTGTTTTCCTTCAGTTTCTCATCCAGCCTTTAGCCATAAATATCAAGTTTGGATCACCTATTAGACAGCTATGTACATAGCAGAAGTTCTATTTATTTAGCATTTGTTAAGTGCTAGGTATTGGGCTCAGAGTTTCTGCTTAGTAATGTCATTTAATCCTTGCCCCCCCCCCATACATAGTAGGTTGTATTTTTCCCTCAGGACTGATGGGGAAAGCTGAGGCAGCTAGTAAATGGCAGGATCAAGGTCTGAATCTGAGAATGTTGGAGCTCAGATGATAAACTCCTGTCATTACTTTACACAGCTAACAAGCATCTTATTTTAACTAAAATAAACTGCACCTTGGTTTTAAAACATAGCAAAATTAAAGGTCAAACTATCTTAGAGTATCAGAGTTGGCTTTGTTTCTTGCCTCCTCTAATCATATACAATATCAGTAATGGGTGGACACAGCTTCAGAATAATGGTATTAATAGAAAATTTTCCAAATATTTATTTTGTAAACTACAATGGCTGCTTTTGATCACCAGCATTGGCAACCCTTTTGATCTAAAAATCAGGCAAAAGAATTCTGAAAACATAACAAATGAATGCTTCATATTAACTTGTAACTCAAAAGACAATGGAAAAGATAAAATCAACTTTTTCCAGGTAGAAGTCTATAGGTGCACAAAGGTTCTGCTTCCCTTTATTTTTTCAGTTATACTAATAATCAATTAACCCTGAAACTAATGTGGTTTAAATGACACCATATCCTTAAACGACATACCTAAAAAAAAAGATGTCATTCCAAAATAACAGAAGCCCCATCTCTCTCCCAAAAGGGTTTCCCTACACAATGCTTTCACGGGTCAGCAGAGATTTTACAACCTCTCCACTTCTCCTGTCTCTGCAATACTTTCCTTTCTCCCAGGGCAAAGGTTATGTTTTGCTTCACTCAAAGGCCTGGGGATGGACAGTAGCAACAGAAGGTGGTGGAGATGCTCTCTAAACCAGACACCTCCTGGAGGTGTAGAATCTGAGAGTTAAGAAAGCAGATGGCATCTCAGAGATCAGCAGGTGAGACATAAACATCTAAGGGTTTTTTTGATCTTGTGCCATTCTGCTCTACCCACTTTTACTGAAGAACTGTAGTGGGGCTGGACAGCCAGTTCCTCCTGACCGGGGCCCACCACCATATGGCCTTCTAAATGGTTCTGGAGCATCACTCTGAGTGCTCTCCTGCCTTCCGCAAATGCCCTTCCTGTAGCACAACGGAGACAACTGTGACGTTATCTTTGTTTAGACTTCTATAAAAAGGTATCACAGATTGTGTGACACATAAAGAACAGAAACTTACTCCTCACGGTTCTGGAAGCTGGCAGTCCGAGATCAGGGCAGCAGCAGACATTTTCTGACTGCTGGAATGCTGTCTTCTGGCTGTGTCCTCACATGGTATAAGGGCTGAGGGAGCTTCCCGGGCATTATTCCCACCCATAAGGGCTCCGCCTTCACAGTCTGATCACTTCCCAAGGGCCCCGCTTCCTAACATCATCACCTTGGGGATCAGAATTTTAATAGATGAATCCTTTTCAGTCTACAGTAGGTATGAGGGTATCTTCACCATGGGAAACAGAAGTATCTGAATCTTACCCTATCATCCATCCTGCAAGGTACCCGAGGAAAAGAAATGAAACAGCTACAACTAGACCACTTTATGTTGGCAGACCCTTTCCTCTGGCAAAAGCTGACCAGGCTTCTCACTTCTTAAGACAGAGCTCAGTGAAATGCACTCATTGTACAAGCCACTACCTGACACAAGAGTCCTTGTACTTGTCTCCTGCAACACAGGGTACAGGCTGGAGTTTACAACTAGGGAACAGCTTCGCACTCGGTTCAGATACACAATCCGGTACCATTAGGGACTTTGGCTCTTCCACTTGCCTCTTTACTCAGTAACAGCTCTCAGAGTGGGAGGCGGGAGAGGCACCTAGGTTGCTAACTTTATCTTAATTTGCCAATTCAAGCTCTAAGACACCACTGAAGAGAGCACTGGTGGATTCATGGGATCCAGAGGAGAAACAGTATTTCTTTATGTTGTATCAAGGAGATCAAGTTTCAAGAGGCGGCATTATTACTAGGTCAGATTGCACTGGGCCAAATTTCTGGATATGTGCAATGCTTAAAATATACAACTATGTATTGCTTTCCTAAGAATTATTAATAATACAGCTGTAACTACTCAGAGACTGGCTATAAACTTTCAGAGACAGAATGAGAATGTAATCTGTCTACAACAAGAGAGATGAATCACTTTGATAAATTCTTTATGATGGCACCTCATCTCTGCACCTCTTGGATTGATTATGAGTCTATAGTTAATCCTTCAATACCCCCTACAAGTACTTCATTATTCATCAGACTGTGACATCTTGGGTCGTAAAAGAGGTACTGGTATATAGCCCTGGAGCTGTATAGTCATCTCAGGTCATAAATATTGAGACAGCATCAAATGAGGTATCAATAAAGACCTCCCAATGCTTTTACCCAAAAGATATAAACTAGAAGCAGGCATAATGTGTCCTTGCAGGCATTCTGACACAGGGAGAGGAGGGTGCAGCCCTGTGTCCCTGGCAGCTTTCAAGTTCACCAACCCTCTCTACAATGACGACCATCAGTAGGATAGACCCAGAAATCTCCCTTTGTGTATTTCACCCTTCTTTGGCTCTTGCCTGCAGGTTATAGCCATTTCACAGAGTGAGCTGCAGAGCACTCAACTGGTTAGTTTGGTCCATTTACATTTTTGTGCTTACTGCTATTAGGATTTATTTCTTCCTGGCCCTATTTATCCAATTTTCCCATGTCTATTTTTCTAGCTTAACTGCTTTTTTTTGGAATGAAGTATTTTTTTTTCTTAATTCGATTTTTTTTCTACTGGATTGGAAGTTATGAATTTTATTTCTATTATTTTAGTGGTTCCCTTGACATTTTCCCATGTGTATCTAAACTTCACAATGTTAGTGAATGAATTAATGAATTTAATTAATGAATTTTCCATCTCTTCAAGTAATGTAAGAAATAGCCCAACTTAGAGGCTCTTAATGTCTAGTAATATACTTCTTTAGTCTTACATTTCACAAACCCTATAAATTAAGACTTGTTTTGGAGATAGGGTTTCAGGTGGCCTTGAACTCACTATGGAGCCCAAGCTCACCTCAAACTCACAGCAATCCTCCTGGCTCAGCCTCCCGAGTGCTGGGATTTACAGATGTGTGCTACTACACTTAGCTCAAACTAGACTCTATATTATTTAAAACAGAAAACATTTGACTCTATATTTGCCAATTTATTTGTTATTCCTTACATTTAAGGCCTTCCTCCTGGAAAATTTTTTCTTATTCCTGAAATACATCACTTAGAAATTCTGTAAATGAAGGTCCATCTGTAAAAATGTTGTTTAAAAAATCTGAAAATGCCTGTTTCTCCTCATACTTTAAAGATTATTTTACTGACTCCTTACTCCCAAGTAGTAAGTCCTTTTCTATCAGTACTTTAGAAATATTATTTCACTATCTTCTGGATCCCATGGTGTCTGGTCAGAAAGAAACCATCAGTTTAAACGTTATCCCTTTACAATGAACCTTTCCCTCTGGCTTTAAGACCATCTATTTATGCACAGTTTCACTGCTTAGACAGCCAGGTGTAGAGTTCTCATTATTTATTTTTCTTGTAACTCATGGTACTTTTACAGTGCAAGTATTCATATATTTCAACATATCCTAGAAATTACACTGTCATTATATTTTCAAATACTTCTTCGCTCTCAGGGTCTCTGTTCATTCTTTCTTGAGCTCCCAATTATACCTGTATCAGGCCTTCTTATGGTATCTTCCATGTCTCAATCACTCTATCAAATATTTTTACTTTCTTATTTCTACATAATGTATTTCAAGTAAATTCTTAAGTTCTGTATTTTAACACCAATTCTTTAAAAAGAGATATTTAATTTACCATTGAATTCATCCACTGAGTTTTAAATTCTAATGATTATATATTTTTAAGTTTGTAAATTCTATCTGGTTCTCTTTACAAATCTAGCTAGTCAATTTTGGTAGTTTATAATCTCATATCCCCTCCCATCCATTTCCATCTTTTCTTTGATTGAATATTTCTATATAATGTGATGAGGTTTTTTTCTGAAATGGTTGGAGCAATATTTCTAGTTCCAAGTGCTCTCTCAGAACCTCGCCTGTCTCCACTAAGAAGTAAAATCCACGTTGTCTTCTCTCAAGCCTACCCAGGTCACTGTGCTTTCCTTGATTAATGGAATGCTGCAGAAGCAATGACGTGTGACTCAAAGGCTAGGTTAGAAAGGCCACATAGTTTCTGCCTGGCTTTCTCTGCAGCTGCCATGCTATGAAGAAGTGAAAGTTGGTAACTCCAGCTAAGGCCCCAGTTTCAGCCAGTTTTTACCATTAGAACTTTGAGCACATGAGCATTTAGAGTACTGCAGCAGCTGGCTATTAGCCTTGAGCCCTGTAGCTGAGGACCCACACAACACGAGCAGAGACAGATCATTTGCCCTCTACCCAGAGTCCCTGACCTACAGAATCCATAAGCACGATAAATGGTTATTTCACACCATTCAGTTGGTATCTGGTAATTTTAACAGCTGAAGTTCTTTGCAATCTCAACCCATCAATCTCTTTCCTTTTTGCTGACTTTTGTTTACTACATCTGGTTTCCTTATGTATTTGGTAATTTTTTTATGGAGAGTGCATATTTGGCTGAAGTTAATCTATAGGTATCCTGAGGCTGCTTGTCTGAGGATATCTTCCTACCAAGAGAATTTCTTTTTGTTTGGGCTGGGTATTGGAAGCCATGGAAACTACTTTTATTTTTATCTCTTCTTAGAGTTACATATACTGTATATGTAATAGAAATTTGAAACCCATACTACAAGGGTGTAGGCCTATAGCTTCCAATTCTCAAGGGAGGCATTTAATTTTTTTTTTTCCACTAAAAGCCATGGCTGCCTTGGTCACATGTGACTTTTTCCACGAACATTCATTCATCCTACAAATATTTCTTGAATACCTTTTACATGTTCCTGTAGAGGATATGAAATGTGTTCCTTCACATGATATGTTTAGAACCTTCAGGGATGCCTGTGTAAGGTTTATAACTTAGTCTTTAAAATCACCTAATAAACACCTTTTGGAATTAACCAGAAGCTCTCTAAGAACAAGCCTATTTTTCCTTTTTTCTTTAAAACTCCTAATGACCAACTGCATAACCTGCACAGAAGATACTCAGAATATTTTTGAAGATGACTAATAAACAACAAATAATAACCTGGTAAATAATGACAACAGTTGAGGTTAACTACTGGCAGTAAGAAATCTACTGACAGATTTGGAATTCAAAACACCCATCGGAAGTGGTAATGTGTTTTAATTTCTGTATAAATCTAGTCATATTTGAAGAGTTAAAGAATTTAATAAGTGTTAATAAGCAGTCATATCTGGGATGGGCTAACAAGAAGAACCTCCTGCTATTTTTATGTATGCTTCTTCATTGATAGTTTTTCCTGTACCATATGGTGCACTGCGCAGATCTGAGGGTACCAGGGCAATTTTCATGGAGGCCAAACATTCATCCATTTTAAACTCTAGAATCAGAGTCTATTAGGAGTTGGAACAACCTCATAGAGCACTTAAAGTTGTTTTCACAGGAAGAGAAACTGAGACTTTTTATAAATGGGTAAAACAAAGCTCAGGAAAGTAAAATGATCAACAAGTCAACAAAAGGGCAAGAGTGAGAATCCAGAATTCCCGACTCTCAGGCAAATGTTTCTACCACAGAACTTTCTTCTTGTTTTATACAGTATTTCTTGGGCAAAATGGTAACTCTTGCAATAAATTTCTCTGTATGCTAAATTTCTTTCAACACTATACATGCAGGAACGGATGTCAAAAACCTTCTAGTCTAAGCTTACCATTTTACAGACAAGTGATCAGAGGTTCAGAGGTTCTCTGTCTATTCCTTATGGAATTTAGTTCTCAAAATGTCATAATTCCTTCACCCTGTCACCTTCCTTTGTTTCTGAACTTTCCATCATACTCTCAATTCTTTTCCTCTTGATCTTATGTTCCATTTCTCCATAGAACTATGATATAGTTTCTTATGAAAGAAGATTGACTCACATGGTGTTTCCAGAAAAATTTGATCAGAATTCACATAAACAAAAGTTACAGGTAAGTTATCACTGGATGGACTTATTGTTACAGGATCATGAACTATTTAAAATGCTACTGTTGGGGCTGGGGATATAGCTCAGCAGCACAGTGCCTGCTTGGCAAATGTAAGGTCATGAGTTCAATTTGTACCAAAATATAAAAAGCGACGGTTTTCCTAATTATTTCATTCTTAGAATTTTTGTTTAGCTGCTTTACATATGAGATACACAGCTCCAGGATGGAATTATTACCACTGTCTAAAATGTAAATTGTGCCTCTACAACTGAAGTAATCAATGTAAATAACTCTAGACCACAATCCTGTTTTCTTTCATCTCCTCTATGCAGATATTTTCAGCTCATTTAATTCTGTTATAGTAGAGTGGAAATGAATTAGTTTTCACTTATACCCTTTTAAATCTGTGAACAGCAACATTTACCTATTAAAGTATCAAAATGCTATTAGGGTGGTTCTAGTCACTCTCACATTTCAAGGGCATGCACATCAATAGATGTGGCGATAATGAAGCAGAGTATAATGGAACTCCATGATAGAAACCATTGCTTAGACACGCTGTAGGAGTTCCATGACAGCAGTGGTTACAACTACTTATGTTTGAAAGGCATGCCTGCCACCTTTATTTGACTGTATTTAACAGGGTTTTAAGAAGTCCAGTGCTGGGCAGCCTGTCTTATTTCATGAGTTACCCATATACCTGGAGTTTTAAGGTTACTTTCAAGAACAAAGAAATTTTTTGTTAACCCAAGGTTCATGTTTCCCTCCAATGGCACATTGGCACTTGGTACAAATGTACCATGGGTACATACTTGGGTAGTGATTACTCAGCTGTAGACATTTCCTGGTTCTCTTCATCTAGATGGGGCCATGTAACTAGATCGAGTCAGCAGGCAGAAATTTATGTGTGTCACTTCTGAACAGAGGAGTACATATATGCAATATCTCTTTCCTTCTGTGATGCTCTTGGAGGCCAGCACTGAATATGACAGGATAACAAGATGGAAAAAGCTTGGATTCCTGATCATATCTTAGAGGAAAAACTGCCAACAAGAAACATCTACTTTAGAATTTGCTTCTTTTTGAGACAGGGTCTCACTGTGTAGTTCAGGCTAGCCTTGAACTCATGGCAATCCACCTGCCTCAGCCTCCTGAGTGCTGGGATTACAGGTGTGCACCATCACACCTGGCTACTTTAGAATTTGTTTTAAGTGATGGACAAACCATTGTTATGTCAAGCCTCTGTGAAGTTGGGGTTGTTTGTTACGGTTTATGGCCTATATTGACTAAAACAATAAATATGGATTAGCTGGTTGTATGGAACTGTTTTAAAAGAAGAGACCCTTGAAGAGTAACAACTCTTATTCAATATAGCTCTTGAAATTTTAGCTTGAACAATTAGGCAAGAGAAAAAAATAAAAGAGATACAAATAGGAAAGGAAGAAGTCAAATTATCCTTGTTTGCAGAAGACCCTAGAGATCCTACCAAGAGGCTTTTAGAACTGATAAATGAATTCAGCAATGTAACAAGATATAAAGTCAACATTAAAATTAATTACTATTATCAGTAATGGACTAGCAGAGAAAATCAAGAACACAATTCTATTCACATAGATTCAAATAACATAAAATATCTATGGATCAATCTGTCTCAGAAGGTGAAAGACCTCCACAGTGAAAATTTCTGAACACTGAGGAAAACGGTTAAAGAAGATGCGAGGAGATTGAAGGATATCTCATGTGCATGGGTTGGCAGAATCTATATATACTGTCAAAGTGGCCATGTTACCAAAAGCAATCTATCGATTCAGTGCAATTCCCCAACAAAATACCAATGATATTCTTCACAGAACTAGAAAAAACAATCCTAAAATTCATATGGAAATAAGACTCAGAATAGCCAAAGCAATCTTAAGCAAAACGAACAAGGCTGGAGGCATCACAATACTCAATTTCAAATTGTACTACAAAAACATCATGGTACTGGCACAAATGGCAGTGTTAAGGGCACAGAACAGAAGACACACAAATGAAGTTATGCAATACTGTGATCTGAATTTTAACAAAGGAACCAAAAATATATGGTAGAGAAAACAGTGTTTTTAACAAATGAAAACTGGATAGCCACTTGTAGAAGACTGAAACTAGATCCCTATCTCTCACCCTGTATAAGAATCACTTGAAACTTGGAAACTGCTGGAAGAAAACATACAGGACACATCTGAAGCCACATGGACACAGGCAGACTTTCTGAATATGATTCCAACAGCACAGGAAACAATAGCAAGAATCAACAAATAGGATTACATCAAATTAAAAGGTTTTACACAGCAAGGGAAACAATGACCAGAGTGAAGAGATAGCCTACAGAATGGGAGAAAGATTTTACCAGCTACTCTTCTGATAGAATTTGTAAAGAACTAAAAAAACCATCCAAATATCAAATGTCCCAATCAACGAATGGGCAAATGAGTTGAACAGACATTTATCAAAAGAAGTACCTGTGGGCAATAAGTATATGAAAAAGTGTTCAACATCTTTAGCCTTTGGGGAGATGCAAAAGCTACACTGAGATTCCATGTCACCCTACTTAGAATGGCTATCATTAAGAATAAAAAAACCCCAATAAATTCTACTGAGGATGTGGGGGAAAAGGAGTCATTCTACCTGGCTAGTGGGAGTGTAAATTAGTAGAGTACCTATGCAAAACAGTAGAGGTGTCTCAAAAAACCCAAAATATAAAAAAGAGGCAAAATAAAAGATAATAGAAAGTAGGGACATAGATCTTTTTAAATGGGAAGAGATCAAACAAAGGATCGAAGGGAATGAAAAAAGAATTGAGATGTGTTATGTACATGTACCAACTCCCCACAAGAAATATTATATAATATAAATAGGTACTAATAAAAAATAAAAACTGAAAACAGAGCTAGCATTTGATCTAGCTGTGCTACTCCTTAGTATATATACCTGAAGCAGTTGAAGTCACCATACTATAGGGACATCTGCATACTCATGTGTATTGCAGCATAATTCATTTTAGCTAAGATGAGGACCCAGCCCAGGTGCCTATCAACTGATGAATAAATAAGGAAAATGTGCTATCTATGTACCAAAATGTATAGCTACAGATATAGTAAAGTATTATTCAGAGAAAAAGAAGGATGACATTCTGCCATTTGCAAGAAAATGAATAGATCTGGAAACTACTGTGTTCAGCAAAATAAGCTCAATCAAGAGAGGCAAAATTTGCATGTTTTCTCTAATGCGTAGAATCTATAAAAGATGACAAGAAAGTAGAAGGGAGGTGATTATTAGACAAGAGGAGGAGGAGAAGAGGAGGCACGCGGAGGAGGTGTAAGCGTAAGCAACAGAGGGTGGTTAATAGCTAGCTCCCTGAAGCTGTATGTCCTGACAGGAGGGGGTTCTGGGAAGTGACTGCATCACAGAAGAGTGATGTTCAGCAGTGGCTTAGTCCGCTGATAAGCTTACAGTAAGTGTGCTGTTGGAAGGTAAAGCCTGGCTGGAGCAGGTGGGTCACAGTGTGTGGACTAGAAAGGTACATCCTCCTCCTCTTCTTTTGATTTCTTTGCTTCCTTACACCTTGCCTTATATAAGCAAGCCTTCTCTGCCACGTCACCCTTCCTTGGAGCCAACCACGAACTGAAACGTCTACAAACTGTGAACCAAAATGAATCCTCTTTGTAAATTGTGGGTGTTGGGTATTATGTCTCAGTAAAAAGATAAATAACTAAGACAGATTTTGGTACTAGGTAAGTGGGGTCATTTCTGTGGCTATCTGGCTATGTGATTCAAAAACTTTTGGAAATAGTTTGCCGGAGGAGTTTGGAAAGGTTGTCTAGAGAAGCAGATCTAGAATGCTGTAAGGCAAGCTTGATGGGAGATTCTGGTCAGAGCTCAGAAGTCCAAAATGCAGAAGGTAAACTTGAAAGACCAGGCTAAGGAGGTTTCAGTTGGGAAACAAGAACTCTACTGGCTGTTGAGCTCCACATCATGTGTGCTATGCTCTGGCAGAAAATTTGTCTACATTTTGCTCATGTCCTGAAGCTTTGCGAGAGACTAAGAATAAGCACAGCAGACTAATTAATCTGGTGAAAAGTTTTGAGGAAGCCAAACATTCAGAATATGGCTTTGGCACTGTTATGGACTTATAGCCTGCTTTACCTTTAAAATTAAGAGCAAGAGGCACATATTTTCAAAGTTTTGAGTTTTCCCAGAAAGAAAGCTAGGGTAAAGTTGGAGCCTGCAAAGATGCTGTAGAGGACAGCTTGGCTGCTAAAAAGATTAGCATTAAAAAGAAGCCAAGTACTTTGGGTTTGGACAATACAAAGGATGCCATGAGAGCATGGAAAGAATGCAAAAGACCCCATCCTTCAGCAGACTCAAGGGTGGAAAAGTGAAGGACTTTGCTTTGAGAAAAGAAGCCCAGGGCACCTTGCACCAGAAGGAGGCAGCCCAGGGAATGGGAATTGATTCCCCAGGATTCATGTCATTGTGCTCAGGCACGCAGGCACTCAGAGGCAGTAAATCTCACAGAATTTTGGTCTTAGACTTTTCAGCAACACTTATAGATGGACTAAGTGAATTTTGTATACAGAGATATATACGAGTTTTTAGGAGGAAGGGGTGGAATGTTATGATTTATATCTAGATGTCCCTTTTAAAGCCTCATGTGGTCATAGGTGGAGCTTTTGGGCCATGATTTGATCATGGGGGCATGATACTCAGTGAATTATTCCACTGATGATTTTATAGCTAAATATGATATTGGGAGATACAGTCTGGTTGGAGAAGGTAGGTCACTAGTGGTATGGCCTGGAAAGGTACATCTCCCTCCTCCTCCCTTCACCTCTCTGCTTCCTGCTGCCATGCCATTAGCAACCCTCCTCTGCCCTGCGTTGGAGCCAGACAATTATGGGCTGAAACCTCTACAAACTGTGAGCCAAAATAAACCTTTTCTCCTTTAAGTCGTGGGTGTCAGATAGTATGTCTCAATGATGAGGAAAGTAACTAGAAAGAGATTAGGTGTGAGCAAAATATATGCATTAAAAATGTGAAACTATTGAGAAGTGTGGGGCAAGGTGGTGATGGGAGTGAAAATGATTGAAGTATTTTGTATGACTCTACCATCAATTTGTATAACCAATTGAAAAGAGTAAAAAACGTAATGAGAAAAAAAGAGAGTCTATTTTTCTACATTAGATTCTCTACAGTGGCATGAAAGTGATTATTAAATGCCCATAAAAATTTGCTTTGGAAAAGGATAGCTTTTTAATTCAGTACTTCTCTAGGAATTTAAGATTTGATTTGTTTGTTTGATGTTAAAAGGGTACACCCAAGATCTAGCACAGTGCCAAGCACATATACGTACTCAAATATTTGCTGAATGAATGGAATCAACGTTTACCTCTGTCATTCATCTCATTCAGTGATCCTTTGGGTTACAGAATGGCAGCCTATGAACTAGCTGAGATCCTGTAAGTTCATCAGCTTGCCAGACAACTCAGGAGGACTACACAAGTCAAAGATCTAAAATTAACTAAAGCAAAGAAGTAGACAAAATCTAAGAGATGTTCCAGGGATACGCTATATGATTTTTAGCTTAGTTAGTGGCTCAGTGTCACACTATTCTTTTAAAGATGATAGCAAAATGGAGAAAATGAGAAAAAAAGAAAATTAAGAGTTAAGACGGGAAAAAATTTAAAGACATCCTTGCTTCTATAGTTAGAAATTATAAGGCTTTAAAATCATTATATTTGCTATTCAGTACAACTTACAGAATGAAAGTATACCAAAGCATATTTTCAAGTTGAAAATATGTACCTGTATCATGTGATGATTTTCAAATACATTGAATGACCCCACTGATGAACTGAGGGTGGAGACGTCTCCGTTACTTGAACAAGTGGACTTGCTAACATTGAGAACAAAACACAAGTCTATCATCATGTAGAATAATCCTAACTAGAACTAAGCTAGAGTACTATATTAACAGATTATTGGTTATTTCTTTCCTCACACTTCAGGAAAGTATAATTTTTGAAGTTTGAAAGCTACATATAATTAAGGAAGACCTGGGAACTGCAAGCTCTACTCTCCGCTCATGCCACCTAGGTCCTGCACTGGGCCAGGAGGACCTGGGAACCATGCCTCACCCCAAGGCACTGGGTTCTCCACAGCACAGGAAAACAGAAGTGACAGCCAACAGACTGACCCATTTAGTCTAGCTGAGTTGAGAAGACGGAAAAAAATTTAAAGACATCCTTGCTTCATATAGTGTATTCTATAGCGTATTCCTGGAACATCTCTTAGATTTTGTCTACCAAATGCAGGTAGGGCTGTGGGGAAAAAGGAACCCTTCTCCACTGTTGGTGGGAGTGTAAATTGGTACAACCAATGTGGAAATAAGTATAGAGATTCCTCAAAAAACCAGGACTAGAGGTTCCATTTGACTTAGCTATTCTGCTTCTTGATGTCTTCCCAAAAGAGTTAAAAGCATCATGCCATAGCAGTATATGCACATCCATATGGCAGCACAATTTGCAATAATTAAATGTTGGAAATAGCTCAGATATCCATCAACAGATGAATGGATAAAGAAACTGTGGTTTTAATATACAATAGAGTATTACTCCGCCATAAAGAAGGATAAACTTGAGAAATTTTCAGACCAATGGAAGCACCTTGAGCTCATACTTTTAAGTGAAACAAACTAGATACACATGTTTAAATATCACATTGTTTCTACCGTGTGAGAAACAAAAAGTATAAATAAGTACTAAAATGGATGATAGACATTGGAAAGTAGGAAGAAAATATGCAAGTAGGAAATGCAAGAAGGGAGAGGGGTGGGGACAGTGAAGGAAGGTAAAAGGAGAAAAAAGAAAATAGGAAAAATTGGAAACAAAGCTTTTGTAAATAATGAAAGGAAGAAATGTTGAAGAGAGGGTAGGAGAATGGGGAAAAAAGAATCAAAAGATATGTATAGGTACAAATTCTCTATGATGAATGTGATTATTAATTATATTAAAAGAGTAGCAATAAAATTAATTTAAAAAAAGTAACTGGAAAATCAGGTCATGGAACAAAGCCAAAAACCCTGTTTACAAAAGTAATAATAGAAAAATTTCCAGATATACATATAAGGGAAGCATGTAGAACACCAAATAGCCACGAACAGGAAAAAACTACTCCTGCCACATAATAAAACACCAGAATTAGAACACAAGAATACAGACTTAAAGGCAAGAGAAAAGAAACAAATCATCTATAAAGGAAGACATATCAGAATTATAAATGATTTTCAACACAAACCTTAAAGGCAAGGAGAGCATGGAATGAAGTATTTCAAGCTCTTAAAGCAAACAACTTCCAACCCAGACTGTATGTACTACAAAATTATCCTTCAAAATTGATATAAATAAGATACCTCCATGATAAAGAAAACCTGAAGAAATTCATAACCACCAAAGCAACACTCCAAAAAATTCTCAAGGATATCAAAACAATAGACAGTGAAGCTAAGAATGCCAAAATGTCCAATAAAAATCAATGGATCATTTAGGGCTAGCAATTAAGTAAAAGAGGAAGAAACCCAAATAGTAACAGGAAAATAATACAATGACAGGAACAACTCAGTTTCTATCAATTATAACTATCAATGTAAATGGACTTAATTTGCCTATCAAAAGACAGATTAGCAGACTAAATCAAGAAACAAAATTCAACAGTAGGCTATATACAAGAAACACATTTATTTTCTCTCTCTCTGACACACACACACAAACACATGCACTCCATAGATTTAAAAGTCAAAGAATGGACAACAATATTCCATGCAACAGGAACATAAAAACAAGCAGGATAGCTATCTTATTTTGAGAAGTAGACTTCAAGCCAAAGCTGAACACAAGTGGGAAATGGAACTACTCCACAGAAGAGGTAAGAATTATAAACATATATACACCAAACCACAGTATAGCCACATTCACAAAATAAACTCTAATGGATATAAAAGATCATATAAACATCAATCATAGAATAACAGTAGGGGATTTCAATATCCTACTATTACAAATAGGTCCACTAAGCAAAAAGTCAACAGAGTTCAACCAAACCTTTGAACAAATGGACTTAATAGATCTATTCAGAGTATTGCAGCCAACAATAACAGAATATACATTCTTTTCAACTGCATATGGTACTTTCTCCAAAGACCATATATTAGCTAATAAAGCATGCTTGTGTAAATGCAAAAGAATTAAATTTTACCATGCTCACTACTAGATTACAGTGTAATGAAACCAGAAATCCATAGCAAAAAAAAAAAAAAAAAACACAGAAACTGCAAACACACAGAAACAACACACACTTATGAATAACCAATGGACCACAGAAGAAATTAAACAAGAAATAAGATAGTTTCTAGATTTCAGTGATAATACCAGTGCAACATACCAAAACTTATGGGACACAATGAAAGCAGTCCTACAAGGGAAGTTTATATCCATAAATGTCCACATCAGAAAAGCAGAATAAGCCCAATTAAATAACCTAATGATACATATTAAGGTCTTAGAGAATAATCCAAACTCAGAGCTTGTACAAGGAAGAAAATTATAAAGATCAGAACATAAGTTAATGAAATGGAGATTAACCCCTCCCTCTGATCAAACCAACCAACCAACCAACCAACCAACCCTAAAGAATGAATCAAAGAGCCGGTTCTTTGAAAGAATAAATAAAATAGATAAGCCCTTAGCCAATCTTACTAAAAAAGGAAAGAAAAGACATAAATTAATGAAATTAGGAATGAAAAAGTAAAATCACTTGGGCATTACTGAATTCCAGAAAATTATTAGCAATTGCTTCCCAAATATATACGCCAAACAACTGGAGAACCTGGAAGAAATGAAAATATTCCTAGATACATATAAATTGCCACAACTAAACCAAGGAAGACTTAAAAATTGTAAGAACCCAGTAAGAAACAATGAAATTGAAGCAGTAAAACAAGCAAACAAACAAACTACCAAATAACAAAAGCCCAGGACCTGATGGATTCACAACCAAATTCTATAAGAAGTTCTGGGAAGATCTAACATCAACACTCCTCAAACTTTCTTGATGAAATCGAAGGAGACAGAGTACTTCCAAAATAATTCTTGGAAGCTAACATTCTGATCCCCAGACCAGACAAAGATCCCACCAAAAAAAGAGGACTATTGGCCAGTTTCTCTAATGAACACAGACTCAAAAATCCTTAACAAGATATAAGTTAACAGAATGCAATAAATCATCAAAGAGATCATATATCATGTAGGCTTCATATCAAGGATGCAAAGATGGTTCAACACACACAAATCAATAAATATAATTCACCATATAAATAGAAGCAAGGACAAAAATCACAATAGATGCAGAAAAGAGCTCTGACAAGGACTGGATTAAAAAATTGTGGCATTTTTACACAATGGAATATTATTCAGCTGTAAAGAAAGACAATCTAGGGGCTTTTATAGGCAAATGGTCACAATTAGAGACCATACTCATAAGTAAGGTAAACCACGTGTGCATGTGCAAACAGTGTATAGTATAATTAGTGTAGGAACCTGGAGGTGAGAATATAGATCGGGAGGTATGAAGGGAGACTGCTCAAGCATAGAGAGCAACCGGGATGAAGGGAAGGAGAGGAGGAAGAGGGGGATAGCTGAGTAGGTATGTATGTATGTGCGGGATGGCTGACATGGTTGCACTGTTGTCTCATGTCATATTGATGTGGGAAACAATCGGTGATTAGTCGTTTGATCAACCTTGTATGTCTATTTGTATTGTCCTGAGTATACACTTTGAAGCTACCAACATGTAATACAACAACCATTGTTGATCCCTTGCCACCTTATCTGTAGTTTGGTTTTTGTACTGTTATTGTGCTACTGTGTGTAGGTTTGTTAGTGTTTTTGTTCTTTTACTTTTAAAATTAAAAAAAAAGATTCTATGTGAAAAATTCTAAATTAAAAAAGTTTCACAATTATAAAGTAATACAGGAGACTTTATAGTCCTATGTAGATGTCTGTCTTTTCACAAAGATTTTCACATTCTCATTATTTCTTCAGTAGGTTAATTGAAGCATATGGACAAGTTTTGTGATTATAACTGAACCCTCATGTATTTCTTATTTCACACAAAAACTACATTTGTTCATATGTATTAAGCAAATTCCCCAAATCAATTATTATTTATATGTATGTGTTTTCTATCTTCATGCACCATATGCATGTATTTTAACTTTATATTATATGTTTTGTTATGTTTATAATACACATTTTCTGCATATGTATTAGGCATTTGATAATTATACTGAGACTTTAGCTTTTATAATTGTTTTTAAAAGATAAAATATAACTTTCTCAAAAAAAAAGAGCTCTGACAAAATCTGAAAGCCATTCATCATAAAAATTCAGAAGAAAATAGGGATAGAAGGTCTTTATCTCAATACAGTAAAAGTAATTTATGACAATCCTATTCTTAACATCATATTAAATGGGAAAAAACTGAAAGCCTTTCCTCTAAAATCAGGAACAAGGCAAGGATGTCTATTTCATCACTCCTGTTCAACATAGTCCTTGAAACGTTAGCCAGATCAAGCAAGCAAGAGAAGGAACTGAAAGGGATCTGTATAGGATAGGATAAAGTCAAAATATCATTATTCGTAGATGATAAGATGCAAAAAACTCCACCAAAAGACTCCTAGAATCCATAACCAAATTCAGCAGTATAGCAGGATACAGAATAAACACAAAAAAATCAATAGCATTTCTATACACTAATAAAGAACTCACTGAAAAAGCAATTGGGAAAACAATACCATTAAAAAAGCATTAAAAAATTAAATACAGTGGTACTTCAGTTTAGGAACTTAATTTATTTTACAATTTTGGGAAAGATGGCTTTATTTGTGTTTGTGTGGGGAACATGGCCATAGTTTTGTTTGTCACCTAATGCAGACTTGTACAATAAAAACTACATCACTACATAAAAGGAAATTGAGGAGGACATCAGAAAATGGAAAGATAACATCTGTTCCTAGAAAGGCAGAATGAATATAATCAAAACGGCTATACAGTGGTACCCTGGTTTATGAACTTGATTTGTTTTATGGTTTAGAGGAAGATGGCTGTGTTTTTACTGGTGTGGGTTAGATAGCCAGTGTTTTGTTTGTCATTTGATGTGGAGTTTGTGAATGGAAGCAAAATTTTGCTGAACACTTTTGTTTGTGAACCAAATTGTTTGTGAATTGAATTCAATTTGTTCATCAACTGAGGTATTACTATACTTCCAAAACTTATTTTGGATTTAATGCAATCCCAGTCAAAATACCAACATCATTTCTCATAGAGCTAGAGAAAACGAGCCTAAAATTTATACAGAATCAGAAGAGACCCAGAATACCAAAGCAATCCTGGGTAACAAAAGCAAAGTGTTTTGTATAATAATCCCAGCCTTGAAGATAAAGCTACAGTGATTAAAACAGAATGGTAACAGCACAAAAGGGCACATGGATCAATGGAACAGAATAAAGGAAGCAGAAACACTACCAGGCACACACAGCTATGTATCTTTGAAAAAGGAGCCAAAAACATAAACTGGAGGACAGATAATTTCTTTAATAAATGATGCTGGGAAAATTCGGTATCTACACACGGAAGATTCAGTCTAGTCCCTATATATCTCACCAAGTAGTAAACTAAAATCAAAATGGATCAAAGATTTAAATGTTAAAACAGAAACACAGTCTGCTGGAAACTAAAATAGGTACAATTCTTGAAGACATAGGTGAGGACTTTCTGAACAGAATCACAGTGGCACAAGAAATAATGAGAGACAACAAACATGATCATATCTAATTACAAAGCTTCTGTACAGCAAAGGAAACAGGCAGCAGAGAAAAGAATCTACAGAATGAGAACAAAATTTGCCAGCTATCTCAAAGACAGGGGACTAACATTAAAAATATATAAAGAATCTAAAATAATTAGACCCTTCCAATAAAAAGTGGACAATCAAAATGAATAGACTTCTCAGAAAAAGTATAAATAGCAATAAATACATGAAAAATATTTATCATAGCTGGCCATCAGAAAAATACAAATTAAAATTATACTGAGAAACCATCTGACCCCAAAAAGAATGACAATCATTAAAAAAATCTAATAATTACAAATGCTGGAGAGGATGTGGGGAAAAAGGAGCTCTTCCACATTATTGGTAAGAATGTAAACCAGTACAACCACTATGGAAATCAGTGTGGAGATGCCTGTAAAAATTAAAAATAGAAATTTCATTTGACCTTGCTATTCTCCTTCTGGATAACTTCCTAAAGGAGTCAAAATACTGATATTACAGGGACATATGCATACTCACATGTATAGCAGCATAATTTATAACAGATAGATCTTGAAAACAGCATACTGTACATGTCCCTTAATAGATGAATGGATAAGGGAAATGTAGTATTTCTATGCAATGGAGTTCTACACTGCCATAAAGAAAGATAAACAAGGCATTTGTAGGTAAATAGATGTACATTGAAAACATAATGTTAAGTGAAATAAGTCAGATACACAAGCTCAAATATCGTGTGCTTTCTTTTAAATGAGAAACACACACACATATGGAGAGAGAGAGCACAAAACAGAAGGGAGATAAACAGAAATGAGGGAGAAGTTCAATACGTCCCCAAATTACATATTTCACCAGCTCACAAGTTATTCCATATATATATTAATTTGTTTTATTTATACTACTAGTTTATCTTAGTTCACTAAAAAGAATGTTTCTTGTTATTACCTGTTTATTTTTGCTAAGACTCTTTTTGGTTTATGTTTTGTATTCTGAGTAACTATTTTGAAGATAACAAAGTATTAATTACTGTTATCTTTTTATTTTGTTACAAATTTGGGGGTTTTTATAAAATGAAAAATGTAGTTATATTTTAAAATTTTATATTTTTATTAAAAATATAACTACATTTTTCATAAGCTAGAATTCCATTTTCTATTAAAAATTTTTCACTGTATGCATAATAATCTCTTAAGTCACCATTTAGTCAAAGAACTTCAAAGTTCTTTATTCTTTTCAAGAAAATTTATTCTCTAGAAAAGTTAATTTAAGCTTATGGGGCCAGGTTCATACTCAGCTGAACTTACACCTGAAATGTGATCAGTTGGGGCAACAAGATGACCAAGGTAATCTATACTACATGGTATCTGCACAGCCTTGGCAACAACTGAAAACTCAATATCCAACATGTCTCCTGTCAGAGTTCTGTTGAATGTGAAGACCCATTGCTAAGGTCTGGCCGCTTCCTTGGTCCCCCTTTTCTTGGGTAATAGTTCAGTACGGTGAGCAAATTCATCACTGACTTTCAGACTCAGCAAATGTAACAAACTTTGTTATTCAACTTGTGGTATGATGTTCATTCGATTCACTTTAGGCTTTTTATTATCCTTCATTTCTTTGGACATCTTTGCCTTTGATATCCGTACCTGGCCTCCTGCTGAAGTTCATCCCCACAGTCCTCTTATGCTGTTGGCTGAGACAGCCTCAGTAGTCAGTCAGTGGGATTTTATGAGATATTTGCAGATCATTGACTGCCAAACCACTGAGATTTTTCAGACAACTCTACACTGGGCTTCTGCTCTACTACAGAAATTGTACCAAGCAGCAAATAAAAAAGAAAGCATTCAAACTGTCCACGTCGTTACATGTCTCACTGTGGGACTGAGGGTGCTCAAAACATTCTCTGTTCTCTGAACTCTTAATTGTCTTCGTTTTCTTCTTCTTTCTCTCATCTCCCCCTCTAGCCCTCTACCTCCTTGATCTAATTTCCTGGTCTCTTCATAACTTTGGATCCAACCATGACCCCTTTTCTTATTCCTTATCCTTCCTTTCTGTATTTCTTAATTATTTACCTTGGGACCCTAGACTCTTTCAAGATGGCTTTAGAAAAAATATTTTCCTTTCTCTTCATTGAACCATACCATCCTTCTCCTGGATGAACAAAACAAAAACAAAACAAAACAACAAGTCCCAAAACAGATGTTTCACCACTCCTGTGGCCATATTTTATATTTTTTTCCCTTGAAGTACTGTAAATGCCATGGAAAATGTGAGCTATCTTGGGTGGGCTTGGAGTAGGACATGGTGACCCTTCAGCAGTGAATGTGGGGCAATGGGAAAGAACAGCCAAGAAAGTGCAAGGGGTAGGGCTGGAGGAAGCTAACCTGGCTGCTGATAGTGTAACTGTTATTTACTTCCTCGCTTCCTATCACTCCCTGACACACAGTGAAGTTGCCCCTTTGCTGTCTCCTCACATCATCTTGAATGATGCTAGTTCTGTGACTAGAATATCAGCGTCAACACAAACTGTTGACATTTCACTCGATACAGAGAATGAGATGGCAGTTACGCATGCTTCCTTTGTGGCCTTCTCCATGCAACTCTCCCAGGCCCAGTGGGTACTAAGAATAAGCCGGATCAAGAGGAGGCCCACCAGCAGCCCAAATGATCTCTGTTTATCTGGCAGCCCCTTCAGCAGCCATGCAGTGTGGGAGCCTTCAATCTGGAGCAGGGGTAGATACGACCTCTTTGACGGATGGAGGAAGACCAATTTAACATCGAATTAAGTGGATGTTGTGTTGGGAGCCAAATTTTTTTTCTCACTCTTTTTCACAGTTGCTATAATAATCTAAGACTTCTAAAAATATAGCCATAAGGATGGCACCACCAGAGCTTGCTAACCAAAAAATAATGAAGCTAAATGAGCTACAGACTCTCAGTTTGTAAAAGGAGTGGTCCAATGCCTTTGGGTTGCAACATTGCTTTTCCAAATAATATCCAGCCAACATCTGACTTGAGAGCCAATAACTCTATCCTGTTACTATTTGTTTTATTTCTTCAAACAGATTGGGGATGGGGCAAAAAATAGCAACAACTAAAGCCACTAAAACAGGACAAGGCACACTGGAAGCCGAGGCTGGAGGAGTGTACTGGCTGAAGCTGCAAAAGCTCCAAGAGGAAAGTGAGGGCACAAGTGTTTTGAGGGGCCATGCAATCTTCCAAGTGCAAGAGCTGTGATGTGGGTGATGCATGGGAGGCTGCAGGACTCTGGGAAAGTACTGGCCTTGCAGTAGGAAGACTTGGGCCCAACTTCCTGGCTCTAGGATCCTGGGGATGAAACATGGTATTGGGGTCTGCATTTCTCTAGCCCCAGGGGCATTGGGGCAAATTTTTGAAAAGGTACATTATGGGGGTGTATAACGCCCAGGTTTATTTTTTAAAGATATTTCTATTGATGAATTATTATTTTTAATTTTATGAGTTTTATTATATTAAACAATGTATATTTAACAGGAAATAAAATATTAAACTTTTTCTATGTAGTGTGTGTAGAATAAACACCAGTATTTTCAACATCAACTGTTTACCTGATTGCAAGATCTAAAAAATAACAGCAGAAATAAATTCCTATGTGAACTACAATGCAAACACAAAGGAAACTCTCCCATGGAAAAGATCTTATCATACCTAAGGCAGTCTTCATACATGACAACAGCATGTTCCATATACAAATCTTGCTTACATGGACAGCACTTGTGCTTGGATTTCCTTTCCTGTTTGGCAGATCACACCTGTCACCTTTCTCATCTCCTCTTTTGTCAGGAGCTTCCTATTTCAGTTAATACAATCTCCACTTGGCAGGAAAACGAAATATTAATAAAATATCAGATATATACTGGGTGCTTAGAACGAACATCAATGTTTTCTACATCAACTGTTCTGCTTACCGATTCTAAAAAATAACAGCAGAAATAAATTGCTATGTGAACTACAGTGAAAATACAAACAAAACTTTACTAGAAAAATAATCCTTGCTTCAATGATCACACGCAGGCAGCTTTCGCACATGACAGCAGCATGTTTCACACGCAAGTATCGCTTACACTGCTTATACATGTTTTGTTTTCCTGTCTTTTTGGTAGGATACACTTGACATCTTGCTCGTCTCCTTGTGTTCTTAGGAGGTTCTTGAGATGCTCCAATTGTCTGTTCACCAGTCTGCTCCAGAATTCTTTTGCAGAGTTTTGTGGGCAGATACATATTGTTCTTCCTTCGTTGTAAGTGCTCATTTATCAATTCCAGCCCCAAACCTCTAAGAAAATTTCTCTGTGGTATTTTGTGCTTGTTATTTCCTTTGTAAACTATGATACAATTTATGGCTCACATAATTAGGGCTGAGTAAAACACAACCACTGACCAATGATTTGTATTTTGAGTAACATCAGAGTTGCTGCATAATTCATTAACGACATCTACTCCACTTTTGTTTTATTGTAAAATGTGGCCATTTCTGGCTCTGTTTGTATTGATGTGTCACTATCAATCTTTGTTTGTTTGTAGACACGATCTATGTAGTCTAGGTTACCCTTGAACTCACTATGTAGCACAGGCTATACAGAGCATCCTCCTGCCTCAGCCTCCCCACTCAGCCTCACTATCAATCTTACCATCATGATGTGATTGATGTTGACAGTATCAATATTTGTTTTTCTTGTCTATAATGTAGTCCAGGCTATCCTGGAACTCATTTTGTAGCACAGGCTGACCTTGAATTTACAGGATCTTCCTGCCTCAGCCTCCTAAGTGCTGGGATCACAGGCATGCACCACCATGCCTGGCCTCAATATCAAATTTATCATCATGGTCTAACATTGACAGTATCAATATTACTTTGTTTCATTTTGCCATATAGGAGGCCAATGTTATGTCTTCCCAAAATCCATAAATTGTACTATTTCTGTGTTGTGAACTTGCAACATTTTTTCAGGAATCTTAGCTTTGTTCTTCTAATAGTTCCTGTGTTGGTCAACTAGTATTCTTTTAGCAAATATAACAACAATGGGTAACTAGTGAACCAACTGTCAAATGTGACATGTTGGTTACTTTTTGAAATAGGTGCAGTAAGTCTGTTCACAAACTTATATGGTTTATTACTGCACAAATAAAGACCTGGTGGTTGAATTCCAGGATAAAGTTCTAAATTCAAGATGTAAAATGTCTTTGCATCTACCAGGGCATATATTTTTATACCATATTTGGAAGATTTATTTGGTGTATGTTACTGAAAGCTTCCGCAAACATGAAATGATGCAAGTTGTTTGTCAATTGTCATGTATTTCGACTGTGTATAAACTGATCTCAGTTGGAAACAAAGCTTTCAAGAAAAGAGTCAATAGCAGGCAAACTGTTGGATTTTTTCTTTCTTGGTGGGTCTTTTTGTCATTAAAACATAGGCAATTTTGAAGGAAACCAAATCTTGAGTGTCATTACTGTTCTAAAAATCTCAATGACACTCCTCCATTAATCCTTTAGATGCTGGTAATTAGAATGATCAAAGTCCTGCTAAGAAGGCCTTTAGTTCAGTTTTGAGTATTAGCACTGATGCATAAATATGTTTTCTTGTATTTCATTGTTAGTGTATTTCAAAACATCTTGTAGTACATCATCTGTTACAATTTCCCACACTGACTCAGTGTTGGTGTTCTGTCCAATAGGTTTTGCCCCTGGTAAGAATCTAATAACATTTCCTGACCTAGTTCTAACAGTGGCCTCATCTTGTACTCCTCTGTCAGCTCTCTACTATCAGATACTGCTAACTTCCTTGGCTTACATGACCCAAGTCATCGTTGGTAGCCAGGTCACCTGATGACTTACTTTCAACCTCCTCCCAAAATTGTACAAGTGGATTTTCAAGTGACATTGTCCTGAATTGGGCTAATTCTACAAAAAAAGAGTAAAAGAGAATATTTAATAAAATGAATTATAAATACGCAAAAATGTAACATAGCACAAAATGTAGGGAAAACTCACCCATTTATACTCTGACACACAGGCATACACCTTGCTGTTCAGTATGTCAGGTGGATGAACACAAAATTGCTTCCTGAGATGCACAGCTGGCTACCATTATGCTAAAGTACATATTTTCATTAGAAAGGTATGGTACGGGTGGATTGACCCAGTATGAGGAACCAAGTTAATAACAACATGTGTTAAAATGGTGCCTGTCAGCTGTGTTGTTAGGAGCTGTCAATGGCATAAAGGCTGGGAAGTAATTTTATAAAGTACAAATGCCTTATTATTGTCAGTTTCCTTTGGCTGTCATGTTGATTGTTGGGAAACATCACCTTTCTCTAAGTCTGGATCCAATTAAAGCATACATAGAGGAATCATAAAGTTCATCAAAATGTTATCTTTATTACAAGGTAAGTTAGGTTTAAGAATATAGCTTGACTTGTGATATTATGGCTTAGACTTGGATGTCCCCACAAATTCCCATGCAATCAAGGATGGGGCTGTCGGGAGGGGCTTGGGCCATGGGAGCGGGGTGCTAATCAGTGGACCCACATTAGCGATTCTCCCCTGGTGACTCCATAGCTAAGTGTGACAATGGGAGGAGGTAAAGCCTGGCCGGAAGGGGGGTCGCTGGGGATGTGGCCTGGAAGGGTCTATCTCCCTCCCTCCTCTCTTGATCCCTCCCTCTGCTTCCAGCCATGACACTTTGCTTGAAACCTCTACAAACTGTGAATCAAATGAAACTTTTCTTCTTTAAAAGTTGTGGGTGTTGGATATTGTGTCAGGCATTTAGACGAGACAGACATATGGCTTCTTATTATATCTAAAACGTACTATTTTTCCATATTTTGTACCTTTTTTCATGATGATACCATGAGCTCCTAGAGAGCAGATATGTGTGTATCCTGAAGGTGTTCTATAGAACCACACATGCATCTGTGCTCTGTCTGATAAAGGGATCCTGGAAGCCTCTCCCTCCACACTCTCAGAAGCAGAGCTCATGTAGTTTCATTCCTAGCATAATGCTGGGCACACAGTAGGCTCTTTTTAAAAGTATATTAAAAGATAACAAAAATGGAAAGATACCAAATGGCCTGGTGCCTTGGTGCCACCCAGGAGTTATACAGAGGGATTTAAAGTAGGGTCACCTTCCTTTCTTAAGAGCTTGGTCATCTGGGAAAGGGTTCTACCTGCACACTGTTGTAACTGAAGGTTTTAATGCAGTAAATCTCCCCTTGACAAACTCTGCTTCTGTCTCTTTGTCAGACCTCTTGGCTATCTCAGCATCTGTCCCCTAGACATCTCAATTACAGTTACTGCTAATGGCCTTAGCAGAGAAGCTGTTACTTGGTAATTAACTTAGAGCCATGACAGAAGCCTGTGACATCTGATGTTTCAGAACATAGTGTTGACCCTCATTCTTTTCTCAAAGGACACATACATCATAAAGCAAGTGTTCTCGAGCTGCTGGTAGGACCAGCTCACAGCATGGCTTCCAGGGTGAGATGGTATATAGGGGTCATCTGAAGGGGTGAGGGTTTCAAGCCCTGTTTCAGGAATGCTCTTCCTTCGCTCAGGCTTGGGAGTGATCTCAGCAAACCAGCCTTCCTGTGCAGATAGGCTCTCACAGCCTGGGTGGATGAGTAGGTGGGTGTGAGGTAGGGCAGGGCTGTCTGAGGGGCAAGGCCTTTGCTCTCTGTGATGCTGTTTGCTAAGTCCTGGGCAGAGCTTGCAGGGGTGTCTGCCTGTGAGCACTGTGTATTCTGTTAAGCCCTAGACTCTGTGATCTCTATAGATGCTTTGAGAACTTGACTCTCCCCCTTTTCCAGAACACATCAGAGTCAAACATCTTAGCTCTCAGGATCATAAAAGGATCCTCCAACTCCACTCATAACACGGTGGCCAAGAAGTTGATGGGCTAGAGATGCAGCCAATTACTCTTGGCTCATGGCCCAGGTGTCCTGCCTCTGTAGGCTCCACATGCCAGGCTCTGTCCCACAGGCTGATCAGGGCAAGGGTGATAAGGAACCTCAAAACCAGTAAGTTGACGCAACTGCAGACCACTGGCCACTGTAGCACTGTGCAGTTGAAATGCTCCTAGCATAACTGAGGAACTTTATATTTTACTTATTTTTAACCAACTTAAATTTAAGGAACTCATAATTCAGTTATAAGAAAAAATTTAAGAACATAAATCTACTTTTCCAACAGTGAGTTTATGAAGTCTGAATATCAATCAAATATTTCTGACAAAGATTTAGTGTCTAAATTGAGATGGGCTGTAAATGCTAATTTTACATGATATTTCAAAGGCCTAGTCTGAAAAGAAAAAAAAGCAAATAACTCATTAATCATTTTTATATCAATTACATATTGAAACATTGTGGATACACTGGTTAAATAGAATGAGTTACCTAAATTTATTTCACTCTATTCTTTGCACTTTTTGTAATGTAGGTATTAGAAAACTTAAAATGATCTATATGGCTTGTGTTGTATGTCTACTAAATAGCTGTGACCTAATCCATGACTTTAATTCTTTCTAGTGGAGTCTCACCGGACAATGTGGACCACAATCTTCCCTCTCTTCCTCTGTCCAGTTAATGACATGTTTGTTGCCAAAAACTTTGTGTGTGGTATTGGGACTGAACCTAGGCCTTTCACACTGAACTACATCAGCAGCCATCGCTCTTTTTTTCAATTTTTTTACACCAGGTCTCATTAAGTCACTAAGTTGCCCAGGCTGGGCTCAAATTTAAGATACTCTTGCTTTAGCCTCCCAGAGTGTTGAGGATAAAGGCACGCACCAGTGAACATTCTTATAGTCTGCTGGCTCACCAGTGAACATTTTTACAGTATGCTGGCTCTTAGCTGACACTCCACAGGGACATGTAGGCAGTACATAGATAAAGTGCCAAGAAAAACAACAGATAACCCTACGTGCTAGGCAGAACTTAAACTAGGGAAATGTGATGCAGAGAGTGGGTGGTATGCAGTGCTGGCTGGGAGGGAAACTACAGCAAAGAGGCTGTGAGACTGTGATCTGAACAGTGGGGGGAAAGGCGTGCTCAGCTGGAAGGAACAACTGGCCAAAGGAAGGAGAGACTGAAGTGCTTTAGAAAAGAAAAGCAACCAGTGTAACAGAGTGCAAGCTGGAAGGCCAGGGGGAGAGGACACATGGCAGGGAGACTGACAAGGAGGCTGTACACATGTGTTTAAGCCTCTTCCCTGACTTCATCTGGCTTTAGATCTTGGCCACATGTCTTATCTACGCAGGAGGGCATCCGCTTCTTCATCTGTTAGATGCAGTGGCAATTACTAAAGGGTCTTCTTTCAGCTCTGAAAGTATCTGATTTTATGGCTTCTCTATACAGTCTAAGGAATAAGAATCTTGTCTTATAAAATGAAAGAGGAAACATATGGAAACATTCTCACCTCTGATCTTTCTTATGGTTTAGCAAGTGTTTATGGTGCCTCCCTTTCCTCTTTTCATCTTCCATTTTTTATTAAGAAAATTAATGTTATTTGACATCTAGACAATCCATTCTCACATGACAATGAAGAGTAATTTTCTAAATTCCCTATTATATATGTAAGAATGTTTTTCACTACAATTGGACCAGCTTCTTCACAGGAATGTATAGATATCCCATCAAAGATCACTTCCCTTCTTTTAAACTATACTACAATTCTCCTGGAAGACATCTGTAACTAACTTCTAGTTTTCAGAACTTTCTATTTTTGAAGCATCTATTGACTGGGGGAAATCTGAATTCTGAGATTGGTGCTGATTCTGCCAAGGTTTCTTCTATAGGAAGATACTACCAAGGAGATCGTGTCTATTAGAACTACTTTTCCAGGGAAGAAATAAAATACTTGGCCACATTAATTTATCACTATAATTCAGTAATACACAAGAGAAGCTAGGGGAGTACATCCAGGAAGAATTTCAATTACATATCTAACCAACAGGCAAATGACAGACTGCTTTGAATCAGCCCTTGACAGGCACTTCTAGATTCTGATGGAAGCTCTAACCTAACTCTCAAGGGAGGCTCAGAACAGGGATTCATAGCGGAGAAGAGAGAGAATGTGAACTTGTAATATGGAACATAATACTGAGGGCAAGATGCTATCAATGGAGACATGACTTTGTACTGTACATTCAGAGAAGAGGGAGGAAAAAGGGATGGAGGAGGTGATGAATAGGACAATACTGGTCTAGGATGTATGGTACTATTCCCTATGCTTTCCATATGTCAAATATAGTAAATGTGTTTAAGCAGTGCCCAGCACGCCCTCAGTTCCCTCAAACAGTGACTGATAGATCCACACCATAAAACTCCCACTATCTACCCACTATGAAGGCAAGTCCATGATTGGTCCTGTTACCAGGGCTCACAAGAGAATAGGCCAGAGTCAGTCTCAGTGGAATTTTGCTTGACACCTCATCTTAGCTGGCCCCCCCCCGTGCTTTCCACATTCACACCTCCTTGCCCTACAGGTCATTCCTGGGAACACTTCCAAGTAAGTCACTTTATAGGACTCCTTGTCTCTGGACTGAGGTATGGTTCTAGGGAGCTACCCAAACTATGATACTGCCACAAGAGAAATGTGTATCTTGACATCAGATAAAGTTTTGGAGAAATGTGGGACTTTTTTCTTATAAAATTTCTACAACTGGGATATTTAAGCTTTTTTTATTATTTAGCTCAATTATTTTTCACTTCTATAAGTCAATACAACTATAACATACCAATAAAATAGTGGATTATATTTGAGCCTCCTTTTCCTTGTTCAGGAAATTCTCCTATATTGTGGTGAGAGCTGCTTGGATGTCACTGCAACTGTTCAGACCAGAAAGCTGCTCATCCACTTCAGCTTCCTTGCAAGCTGGCATTCCCTTAGTCTTGAGGGCTGTTCATGCCTCATAATGGCCCCAGGCCAGCAGCTGGAATCTTAATAATTACCACCTCTGTGCATGCAGCTCATCTAGAGGCCCCACCCCTCTCCTGTCTTAATCTCCTACTGTAATCAGGGATGCAGTGCATGGTGCCTGGTGTATGACACTCCTCTTGTTTTTCTGCCTGTTGGGAAAAGTGGGCACTCTTATTTCTCTACCTCACTAAGGCATTTCAAAGTGAACTGCTGCAAGTTTTTTTTTTTTAAATCTCAGAGCTTCCTGACGCTCTCTTCTTAGTCACTGTTTGTAATGGCTGATATACTGCATCAACTTGAGAAGTCTAGAGGCTTACCTAAGTAACTTAGCAGTTCTACATCCCAGTGTATAGAAGACATGCCCTTATAGCTCTAGGATGTATTCATTGTGTCAATTTGAGAAATTCAGAAGTGATAAGTGACTCGGCAGGGGGCCAGGGTCCTCACTTGGTAAACATCCTGAGCTTGTGCAAGAGGAAGGCACAGAGATGGTGTGAGTGCTGCACCCACCAGAGGGCAGGTAGCCTACATACAATACAAGGGAGGAAAAGAGGCTTGTTCTCCCCCTTTTTGCTCTTGTTGCTTTTACTGTCTTCTGCTGCCATGAACTGTTGCCTCTCTACCATCTCACCCTGCCTTGGAGCCAGCTGATTATGGACTGAAACCTCTACAAACTGTGAGCTAAATAAACCTTTCCCTCATTAATTTTGGACATTGGGTATTTTGTCTGAGCAAAAAGAAAAGTAACCAACACAGAATTTAGTACTAAGGAGTGAGGCCACTGCTGTGACTATACCTGACCATGTGGTTTAAGAGCCTTTGGGAATGGTTTGTGGGAAGAGTTTGGAAAGGTTTGGATGTGTCACCTGAAAGAGTAGCATTGGAACACCCTAGATTGTTCTGCATGGGAGATTCTGGTCAGAGCTCAGAAGACCAGAAAATCAGTAAAGACAAAGCTCGAGAGGTTTCAGCTGGGAAGAGCTTTGACTGTACTGGCTACTGGACTTCAGATGATGTGTTATGGCTTGGCAGAAAGTTTGTCTGCATTTGCTCATGCCCAGAGGACTGGCCTGAGACTATTAGGGGTGATGAACTAATTAATCTGGTAGAAGAAATTTCAAGGCAATCAAATGTTGAGGTTGAGGCATGGCTATTGTTGGAGGTTTTTAGCCAGATTTATTTTGAAAAGCAAGAGTAATAGAGCCCAACAGGATGATTTAAAATGTTTTGAGTTTGGCCAGAAAGGAAGCTCCAGTAAAACTATGTATTGAAAAGATAGAGTTGAGGAGATCTCCATTGCTGAGCAGGAATAGGACAATATAAAAAATGGCCCAAGGGCATCACAAGAAGCAGCAAGTTTCCATCCTTCACAGTCTCAAAATTGCAAAAGTAAAAGACTTTTCTTGATGGGGAAAGCCACAGAGCACCATGTTCCATAATGGTGGTGGTTATACCATGTTCCAGGACAGCAGCAGCATCAAGAATTTGTTCCTCAGAATAGATTGAGTGCCCAGTCACCAAGGCTACAACTTTTTCATCTCAGAGGGTTCTGAGGCTCTCTTCTTAGATAATGTTTTACTAGCAATTCCCATACTGCAGTGGGAAAAATGTAAAACTATAGTTTCATAATTGGGCCATCAGACTCAGCTGGCCTTGGCTACACAGCTGCAGCTCAGAGATAACAGACTCGGCTCTATCTGACCAGCTGCACAATAGCTTACATACATATTCTCATTGCTAGTCTACTTCAGGGGGCAGACTAGCCCTGTCAAGGTCATACTACATCTTGCTTGTTTGCCTGGGACCCTGACTTGCCCCATGATAAATGGCTCCCTCCAATTAAACCTGTCCTGGACACTTCTGCCTAACAACATATGAATAAATATATGTAGTCAATTATAGACTAATCTGTTATGGACTCTGTATTTCCTGCTTACAAAAAGTATGTAAGTTGGTGTTTTACTTTAATTTAGTGCTGATGTTTTTAGGGAGGAATCCCACATCAGCCTGCTGTCATTAACAAAAGTTGCCTTCCAACTCCCTGGTGCAAAGTGTTTTCCATTCAGTTTGCTATAGTTCTTCCAACAGCACCTATAAGCACAGATCCTGAGCTCTGCCCTGGGGGAAGAACATCTTGTGACTTTGAGAGAACATCTCAGGGAATCATAAAAGCACTTATATTTGGTATTAACAAGACTCACTGATATAGGACAGCGGATTCTGTTTCTTCTCATCAAAGATGGCACAGGACTGGCACTGTTGGTAAGAACAGAAAACAGACCCTGTGCCCTAGCAACCTGTGGGCAGAGCTATTCCTATGTTGGGGCTCACTACCAATGTCAATCTCATGTCCTCTGAAACTTGTATTCTGACAGCACTCACTCCCTAAAGAATCTTCCTGGGAGCTCTTAGACCAGCTCAAATGTTTGGTTTTTAAAATGCTAACCTACCTATCCCTGCCAGCCCTGTCTTGGCCTCCTCACTTCATGATTAAATGTCTCTGAGAGGCGGGACAACCTTACTTGTTTTCATTTCCTCACATTCTACCTACTCTTGACCTTTACCCAACCACTCACTGAGCACCTACTGAAAACTGGGGCTATGCTAAAAAAGGACAGTGACACCACAGTGCAGTCCATCAGCTGGGGTCCCCCCACAGCGGTGTCCACATCTTAGTTCTCAAATCTGTGAAGGTAACAGAATTTGGGAGTTTTTGTAAAACAATTAAGCTAAGGATATTGAGATGAGATTCTGCTGGATTACCTAAAGGAGCTTTAAACTGAATGACAAAAGTCCTTATAAGAGATAGACATGGAAAAGAGGCCATGTCAATATGGAGGCTAAGAACTGGAGTTGTCATGCAGTGACAAAGGAAGGGATGCTTGGAGCTTTCAGAAAGGAGATGAAAAATATTTCCTTAAGAGGGTTTAAAGGGTGGTTGACCTTTCATTATTTTGATTCTGCTTCCAGGCTTCAGAACTGAGAGAAAAAAATTCTGCTATGCTAAGCTACCTGGTTTGTGGTACAGTCATGTGAGGTGCATTCATCAGTGAAAGTTTGCAACTCAAATGTTCGTAAGTACATTACTGTAGTTTGTTACAGCAGCCACAGGAAAGCAATATGTACACTCATGGAAGGGGAACCAATGACAATGCCAGGAAGAAATGAGCAGCAAGCCCAGCCGCAGCTCGCAGGGTTCCCCGAGTCATATTCTGCTACAGCCAGAGCAAAGGCAAGACATTCACTTGTAGTGAGGACCTTTACAGCACAAAAAGGATTTCTCACTTGGAGGAATCAAGCTCAAAAACTTCTGCAGAAAGGAGCAATGAGAAGAAGAAGCCAGGAGATGGGCAAGACCCAAAGAAAGGGAAGGGCATGAGCAGAGCATGAGAAAATGAATGAAGACAGGTCCGGGGCACCAGCTCCTGGTTTTGATGCCTCTTCTTTGTAGCCTTGAGACTCTCTAGCATCCACCACCTTTGTAAAGGCAATGAATAAACATTTCATAAAACTTTTGGAGCTGCTGAAAATAACCTTCTCATTTAATAAAATTCTGTTCAACCTTCTCTTATTCAAAGAAATCTCCCAGAATTTTACCAGATCCTGCCAGGCAAGACAACACACTGTTAAGAATAGCTTAATTAGTGAATTTTATGTGTATTAATGTGTTTTCTAACTGAACTGGCATATTGGTAAGGAAATTTCGAGCATTGTCCATATTTTTTCCTTATTTTAAAAACAAAAGCCAGGTGTGGTAGTGCACATCTATAATCCTAGCACTCAGGAGGCTGAGGTAGGAGGATCGCTGCGAGTTCGAGACCAGCCTGAGCTACATAGTGAGTTCAAGGCCATCCTGAACTGCATAATGAGACCCCGGCACAAACAAACAAAAAATAAGAGTTGCTATGCTGAGAGTGCTGGCACATGCCTGTAAACCCCAGCACATGGGAGGAGGAGGCAGGAGGTTCACTTCAGAGTTTGAGGACAGCCTTGGCTACACAGCAAGACCCAAAACCAAATAACTAAGAGTTACTAAACAAACAAGAAATAAGTTAAAGACAGAATTAAAACAGCAATCCATATTTGAAAGGCTTTTTACATATAAAATGTTTTTATACCCATCTTATTTAACTCTCACAGTCCTCATGGTAAATATTATTCTCATCATATGCAAGTTCTAGTTGAGGAAGAAGAGGCTGCTTTGGGAGTGGAATTTCTCTGCACAGTCACATAATGAGTAAGAGAAGAGAGAAGAGCTCCAAGCACATCTTTTAAATCCAAAACTTATATTCCCTCCCACCATACGTTTCAGCAGAAGTACTTTCATACAGAAAATTAGATTTACTCATTAACAGTTAACACTTAGATTTGCATAAGTGAATAGCTCTCTTAAATGTGAGCATGACTTCTCTCATCAACACTTCCTGCCAACCACGTAATGGAATGTACTCAATGCCATAAAATTGAATTTCTTTAAAATATGTTATTCTTTAGTCTTTACTGACATTGCTTACAATAAGAATATCTTATTAAAGCTTTGTTTTATGTGCAAGACAACTGTTGACTTATGCAAATTCAAAATCGCAACCTAAAACGTAATGCCATTAAATCCACATAACACCTTTAGGGATGCCTCTGCCTAAATATCCTAGGCTCTGGTCACATTTCAAAGCCTTACTTCCTCATGTCTTCTGCGTGAATGATTTTCCCTCACAAGCAGGAGCTCTACTCTCTCTAGAGAACATTTGCAAATCTTTTCATAATGGAGGAAAAAATCTAGCTTTCAAGTTTTGATTTGAAAAAAGAAAACAAAACAAAATTCTATGCACAAAAAACCTTACCTAGCATGAAGTGAGGAGGAAATAGTCTCATAAAATCAAGTTGTAAAATGCAGTGAATAATCAGGGCTAAGGGTTATCCTTGTCTTCTACCTCTGCTTTACAACCGCAGGGTGCCCCCTTAGTGTCCTTATTCTCACAAGAGTGAAAACTAACTGAAGAGTAAAGGAAACTTAATCTCTAACAGTTCCCAGTTCTCCAACACCTGTGAAAGGATCTGCTGCCCCCTGCTGCAGTGCCTTCTCTCCTTCCTCACCGACCCTGCCCTTGCTCCTGGAACCACTTCTCTACCTTGCACCCATGATGCAGGGAGGCTGCAAGCATCCCTTGTTCCAGGACAGCCTTTCATAAGTCTAAGACAAACATTCTCCAAGTGTAGTCTCTGGTCCAGGGGTTAGCATTACTGGAAACCCAGAAATACAAATTCCTTGCCTCATCCCAGATCCACTGTATCAGAAACTCTGGGAGTGGACCCAGGAGGCAGTGTTTAAAGAAGCCCTGGAGGTGATTTTACTGCACACTGAAATTTAAGCACAGATGTCAGTGTTCTCTGCTCCAGTCGCACATCATAATTGCCAGGAACCCTGGCCTCATGCCCAAAGATTCTGTTTTAATCGACTGGGGTCGGGGCAGGGCAGAGGGGTTTGTTAAAAGCTTCTCAGGTGATTCTGATCGAAGCCAGGTTTGAGAAATGCTCATCAATGCCAATCAGCTTAATTCAGTCTAACACTCCAAACTGTAGCATCCATGAAAGGGATGCCTCCCCTTTCCCAAATACCAGTGTATGACCAACGCGTCATTACCATTTCCATGGGCTGATGAACTGGTCTTTACTACTAGATGGACCAGGCTCTCTTATTTTCTCTAAAGCAGTGTCTTTGGTGGCCTCAGGAGTGATGAGTTTGCAAGGGGGTATGGGCAGTCAGTGCAACAGCAGATTGCAGTGCAGGTGTAGTCAAAGTGGTATGTGCTGAACAGAAACAGATGTACATTCATTTATTTATTTTTTTGTGGTACTGGGGATCGAACTCAGGACCTTGCACTTGCCAGGCAGGCACTTATGCCACTGAGCTATATCCCCAGCCCTGAAACAGATGAACATTGTTTGAAAAGGCTGATTCAGAATTCAAACCCTTATGCAACCTGACTGTGTAAAAGGCAAAGGATAACTCACAGTCAGAGGAGGAGGGATGTGGCTCGCCACTTGCGCAGACTGGCGAGGTTCACCTGGGATTCCAGCAGCGCAAAGAACACCTGAATTGCAGACTGGGTTAAACCTCGTTTATTCAGCTGCTTAGCCACAGTCCATCATTTAGCCATGCTTGTGGCCCCAGTCTCTATACACTGGTGGTAGTACCTAGGCCTTGCTCTGCCCAAGCTCGCAGCAGGCCGTGGCACTTAGTCTCCCTGCTCATAGCAGTCCTCGGCTCCTTAGCCTACACTCACACCAAAATACCAACAGTGGCCATGTGCCAAAATGACCCTGGTTATGTAAGTTATTTACACTAGCCAGGACTGACCTTAGCTACATCAGTTATTTACACTGAGATCAATTATTAGATCAGTTATTTAGGCCAAAATCTTGCTAAGTTGGGCTTAATGTCCACCAAAAGTCATCCCTCCACAGCCTGAACCTAAGTGTCACCATCTTGTGCTTTTTTATTTCCCTATACAGTAGATGAAGATCACATGAAGGAAGGTGAAACTCCCTCACCTCATCCTAGGAAATGCTCCTCTGCCCAAAGAATTATAGCATTTTTATGAATACCTATAATACCTAAAAAGGCATACATTTCTAGGGTCAACATTTATTTAGACCTAAGTACCATGTCAGTTATAATTTCTATCAATTGTTTTTATTTAATCTTTTCTTAAGGAAAAAAAATCCAAAACAATATGATAGGAGGGTAACAGTGTTTAATACACTGTGTATTGTTATCTTTAAATTAGTTATTCAGAGTATAACATATCAGCATTTAATTGTCTAAGCAATATTAGCACAAACCTATCTTTTCAATGAACTAAGATATATTAGTATATCTATCTATCTATCTCTTGTTTCTTCTGCTTTTCCCTTCCTTCTTTTCTCCATTCCTACAACCCAGTTTCTCTTTCCTTTTGAAGTTTCTTCCCAATTCACAGTATCTATTGTACATTTTGGATCTTATTTACTCTTTCAGCTTCTCACACAAGGGAGACAATATGATGTTTTTACACATTTACATCTGGTTTATTTCACTTAGGAGCATGGTCTTGAGTTGCATCCATTTACCTATAAAAGTCTCCAGTTTATCCTCCTCTGTGGCTGAGTAATATTCCATTACATAAAAAGACCACATCTTTTTTATCTCTGTCTCAGTTGATGGGCATTTGTGTTGTTTCCAAGATCTAGTTATTACAAATTGTGCTGCTATAAACATGGGTGCACATGTATCACTATGGTACAATGTTTTTAATTCTTCTGGGAAGATATCCAGAAAAGGAATAGCTGGGTCAAATGGGACCTCTAATCCTAGCTCTCTGAGGAATTTCCACACTGATTTCCATGGTGGTTGTACTAGTCCACATTCCCACCAATAGTGGAGGAGGCTTCCTTTTTCCCCCAACCCCTCCAGCATTTGTCATTGGTTGATTTCTTGGTAATAGCCATTCTTTCCAGGGTGAGATGGAATCTCAGTTTGTTTTAATTTGCATCACTTGAATCACCAAAGATGCTGACCATTTTTTTCATATATTTATTTGCTGTTTGTATATCTTCATCTGAGAAGTATGTATTCATTTCAGATGCCCATTTTTGGATTGGGGCTTTAAATTTGGGAGGTCTGAATTTTTGAGTTCTTTATATGTTCTTCATAGTAATCCTTTGTCTTAGGAACAGCTGAAAAACATTTTTTCCCCACATTGTAGGTTGTCTCTTCACTGTGATGGTGGTTTCTCCTGCTATGCAAAAGCTTTTTAATAAGATGAGATCCCAGTTGTTGATTCTTTGTGATACTTCCTGTGCAATCAGTTTTATTCATAAAGTCTTTTCCTACACGTGTCCTCAAGTTCTACCTATTCTATCTTCCAGCAGATTTAATGTTTTTGTTTTAAGCTTTACATATTTGATCCATTTTGAATTTAAATTTAGTGCATTGTGAAAGATATGGGTCCAGTTTTAATCTTCAGCATGTGTAGAGCCAGTTTTTCCAGCACCATTTATTAAAGAGAGCCATCTTTCTTACAGTGAATATATCTGGCTCCTTTGTCAAAAATAAGGTGGTCTAGTGTGTCTGAAGCTATTTCTGCATCTTCTAGTGTGTTTCATTGATCTTTGGGTCTGTTTTTTTTTTTGCCAGTACCATGCTGATTTTATCACAGTAGCTTTACAGTATAATTTCAAGTCAGGAATTGTGATGCCCCTGCCTTTCCTTTATTATCCAGAATTGCCTTTGCTATTCTAGGTCTCTTCTGGTTCCAAATGAATTTTAGGATTGTTTTCTCTAATTTAATGAGATATGCTGTTGGAATTTTGATTGGAATTGCACTAAATCTGTATAACAGTTTTAGAAGTGTGACCTTTTTCACTGTATTGGTTCTTCCTACCCAAGAGCAAGGGATACCCTTTCATTTTCTGACATCTGTTTCAATCTCCTTTTTAAATGTACTATAGTTTTTAATGTAGAGGTCTTTTATATCCTGTTAGATTGATTCCTAGATATTTCATTTTTTTGGATGCAGTTGTGAAAGGTGTTGTTTCCCTAATTTCTCTCTTAGTGAGTTATTCGTGTACAGGAAGGCTATTGATTTTTGAGTGCTGATTCCTATTTAATATTAAGGAAAATTTCCTCTTATCAAGTGAAACAAACCAGGGAGACAGAATATAGTAGCCAACCTCAGCTAGCTTCTCTAATCTGTCTTCAGCTTCCAAAGGGAAACATCTTCATTTCATCAGGCCCACCTAAGGTTAGAGTTGGGGATACAAATGGATTTTCTGAGTCTTGGTCCTCATGGAGAATTTACTGGCAGAGACTTGGGGACTATATCACCCATCCAGCCACAATCTAGCCACCAATTGTGTATTTTATGTATTCATGTGTTTTCATATTGTAAGATGTGCCCAGGGCTGTGTCATAATCTAAGCAACATTTTTCTTTCTTAGAAGCTCATAAAATAACAGAATATCTTACTGAGGTAGAAGATTAGGGTGGGGCAAATGAGCTGAGCAATTGGGTATGACTTGTCAAGCACAGAGATACAAGACGCATGTTCAGAACACAGTTTCTAAGCCATGTACCTGTGACCAGTCAGAAAATGCTATCTTCACTTCTGGTGTGAAATCAAGTAGATTTTTGATAGGATGGCCTAGATTTGTTGTCAAAGAATGAGCACTACAAGGGGCTGGGGATATAGCTCAGTGGAATAAGCGCTTGCCTAGCAAGCGCAGGGTCCTGAGTTCGATTCCGAGTACCGCAAAAAAAAGAAAAAGAATGAGCACTACAGAAGACTCCCGTCATTAACTGTATGGCCACTGGGAGCATCTCTCAGTGGTTCTTTCTCACTCTGCATAGTGTTCTTCCCTTCCTACCTTAAATAAATGTAAAACCTCACTGCCCTTTTTCATGTCTTGTCCAATTCTTTACTTATAACATGAAAAACTTGGAAAGGACACCTGGACAGCAGAATGACATCTTAAGATTTGATGACATAAACATTTTGAATCCCATTATGAGTCAAGCTCTAGATTAGACTGGAGACAGAGGAATAGATGATGAAATGGAGTCCCCATGCCTCCATATGGACTGTGTGAAATCTGAGGATACGAAAGCAAGCGCATGCTTACTCAGAGCTAAATATTTCATGAGGGGCTCTAATGCTAGTTATGATGGATGGAATACATGTGGCTATCCACTAGGTGGAGGGATGCGTGCGTGCGTGCGTGCGTGCGTGCGTGTGTGTGTGTGTGTGTGTGTGTATGTGTGTGTGTGTGAGATATAAAATGAGAAAGTGATGAGAGGGGGGCTGGAAAGGTAGTGAGGGGACCAGGCTGTTAATTTAAATGCTAGCCTAAGGAGTTTTAAAAATTTCCTTTATGTCAGTGGTTTTCAAACATTTCATGACCCTTTCATATTCTTAAATTTTATTGAGGACTCTAAATAGCCTTGTTATTTGAATCATAAAATTGGGAAACAAAGAAATAGTATTTCATTAAAAATAAAAACAATAAACTCAATACATGTTAATAACATGCTTTTCATGAAAAATAACCATAATTTTCTGCTAAAAATGGGTAGAATGCCAGGTGTGGTGGTACACACCTGTAATCTCAGCTATTTGGGAGGCTGAGGCAGAAGGATCACAAATTTGAAGCCAGACTGGGTAAACTAGAAAGATGCTGTTTAAAAAAACACATGGAGTAAGGGTCCTGGGGCAGCATTTACTTAGCATGTTCAAGGCCCTAAGTTCAGTTCCAAGTACTGAAAAGAAGTGGTACTTTTTAATACTTTTGTAAATCTCTTTAATGTGTGGCTTATAAAAGGACAGCTGGTTTACCAGGACAACAAACAGAGAAGAACACAGGAACCCCTGTCCAAAGCAGAAGTATTTGGCAGCAGAGAACTGAATGGACTCACATGTTAAGAGTCAGCAGGAACTGACATGGAAAGGTACCCAGGATGGGGCAGAAAGCAAGTTAAGCATGACTTGAGGTATCCAGGGCTGGGAAATCCAAATGGCGATGAGACAAGAGTGAATATAAGGCATATAAGGCACAAGAATGATTTCTGGTGTTATATGGACAAAGACGAAAGAAATGAGCCAAAATAAGAAATGATCTGGAGTCCAGACCCATAACTCAGGGAGACCCAGACAAATGGATAGGCTTTGAAAGACTGCCTATTTAAAATGCTGTAGATGTGGCTATTTAAAATGATAAAAAAATAGTGTTTGTGTTAAAAAGGTAAAATTAATCTCTTCAACAATGCAAATATTCCTGAGAGTTAAGGAGGGAGGAGCTCCTTAATTCCTCCTAACCAATGAACACATAACAACAGTAATTAGTTCAGTCAAATTGCCTTCCATCTCCATGTAATGTAAGAGAACAGCAGATCATGGACTATAGTGGACAACTGGCCTGGGAAGGTACCATGGTGAGGTCCTTGGGTCTACTAAGGGACAGGATAAGCATGGAGGCAATACAGAGAAGATACTGGACTGCCTCCAGGATTTCATTATGGTGATAAAAAGCTCACTAATATATTGTTGTGGGACCTTCCACCTAGCCTCGTAGCAGTAAGCAGCCATGCAAGAAGTATGGCTGCCCAGAGGTCAGCATGCTATGTGGAAGCTTAATCTTGCTATGAGATGGTCTTGGGAAGAGATGAGCTGGGCCACCCCTAGGTGCTCCAGCCCCCAGCTGTTGGAGTCATTCCAGCCCAGGTCCCAGTTACTGTGCAGCAAAAACAGGATGTGTGCCAAGCCCTGCCAAAGCTGTAGATTCATGAGCATAATAAAGGGTTGTTATTGCTTAAGTCATGTAGTTTTAGAGCAGTTTGTCACATAACAATGAATAACCAGAATAGTCAGGCTTTTTTTTTCTACAGGACAAAACTGGTTTGTTGAATTACTTAAAATAGCATATTAAATTTCTGTTGATTCTTTAGTTTTCAAGTCTGTTTTGGACATGACAAAAACATTGTATAGTGGACAATGTTAATACAATGAAACTGTTACAATGAAGCCTTTACTATATTGTATATGCATGCCAATGCTCAGGGTGATTTAGTGAAGGTTGCTACCTATCTCCTAATCAGCAAAGAAAACCCTTACTACCAGTGAAACCCTTACTACATAGTATATGCATGCCAATACTCAGGGTGATTTAGTGAAGGTTTCTACCTATCTCCTAACCAGCAAAGAAATACCTTCTCTGAGCTATGTGTATCTCCCAGCAAGCTTTGATAATAATGAGGAATTGAAACATAGTTGATATCTATAGCTGTTTCTAGCTCTCCTGATGTTTTGAAATTCCTTCAATTTTTATAGTTGTTCAGTTTAGGGAACAGCCCTTGCTGTAAGATAAAACTTGTCTCTGAATTGTACAGCAACTCCCCCAATGCTTTCAAATAGTATACAACCTTAAAACATCATACAAACTTTGGAGTACACAATCTGCGTAGGTGAACTCAACAAACACTGTGCTCCCTCCCAAACTTCTATGCTGTTTCCTCATTTCCTAATTCTCTAACTACAAAGCCTGCCTCCCCTCCTGTGTGCATGGTGAAATCCTATTTATACTTCAAATGTCGCCTTACATTGCTTCTTCAATCTGTAAAGCTTTTTCACTAACAAAAGAGCTCATTATAAGAAAGGCAACAAACCCACAGTCCTATTGAGCACATGAAAAAGAGTGTAAGAGGGTCTCCACAACTCTTGGCAACTTTCCACTAGGCTGAAATACCCTGACTTGATCTGTGTTTCAGGGATTAGAATTTAGCAGAAGAAATGAGTCAATTAAAACAGTCAGAATGCTGTCTGTAGATAAAGTGCTTTGCACCAAGGGTACAACAATACAACCTGAATTACTACATAGAAAGGGCTGACTCGATGGTCATTTGCATATCAATCTCTTTGCATTTTATTTTCTCTGTATAAGTTAACAAGGCACTGTTTACTCTAAGAAAGATAGCTTTAGGTTAGACAAACACAATAAACTTCAAGTTTCCAAATCCATAGCTTTGGTTTGACCTAGAGTGGACAATTCCTGTTATTGCAAGTGGGTCAACAGAAACATCAAACCCACCAATCAGTATTGGCTTTTACATTTGTTCAATGACAATTCCAATCCTGAAGGCTGTATAGACAATAAGTGGCCCCTGGTGTTTTATGGACAATCTCCTCTCATGATGTTATCAACATGTAGAAAGTCATAAACTCTTGTTATTTTACCACAAAACCAAGAAATCACATTTTAACCATTCATTATTTGAGAATTAAGCATAGCTGTGTGTAACATTTCAAGCCACAGGTTGTATAGTCCCTGAATGACAACAGGTTTTATGTGACAAAATGCAATGTATAATTTCTTCTCTATGAGTAACTACAGAAGTTCATCCTGGAAGATCCTGTCTGTATTCTACTACAAAACCAAGAGCAAGAACATTTTTACAGGCATTTTCAAATTATCTATGCTCCACACATCATGTTAGAATTATTATAATGGAGTCTATATTACAACTGATGCCTGACACATCAGAATGACTTAATGCTTGGTACTTTATCTAGATGAAGCAGAGAAAATTTACTGTTCTTTTTTACTGATGCAACCCTGGTCGTCTTCCAGAAAGTGTATGTTTCTGGCACTTTGCAAGCTAGAAACTGGTATATTCTAGGAAAGAAGATGTGTTATGAACTTACTTAACAGTTGGCAATAGAGGGCCTGTAAACTTCTCTTCATGGTATCATCTGGTCCTGCTTATCCTCCAGTTTATTCATGATTCTGTCTAAGAAAACAGGAGAAGAAAATTGTTACATCCAGGGAACAGAATTTATAATCAGAAAGATCTCCACTCAACTTGAGCCGAGTTATAAAGCCTAAAATACTTTCATCAGGGGCAGGAAAGTCTTGAGATAGATACACCACGAACAGTTTAATTTACAGTGTTCTACATTGTAAAATTATCACTGATCAATTGGTTTGGACCTGAAGGAAACTCATATGCACTGCTACAGAGTGAGACTCTGGCTCTGGAACTGTTGAGGACTTTCCTCAAATCCCTTCACACTCTCTAGGCCTAACAGGAAAATCAAATTTTTTTTCTAATCTCATTCCTACAAAGGTGGCCACAAAAAAAATAAATAAAAGAACCAGAAAGCGTTATCATACTTGAAATCATATTATTTAAAATAATTTTTATTATTTTTGATTATAAAATATACACCTGGTATGGACTATTTAGAAAATACTGATTAACAGACTATATACAGACTATATTTAGATATATATAAACAAAAAAGTACAAATTACCTATTATCCTGCCAATAGGAGTTTGAAGAGATCAAGTCTTTCCCAAGAAAATAGAAGATAATTTCAACTATAATCACAATGATCTTTTTTTGGTGAGGTAATAAAATGATCTTAAAAGTTAATTTGCTGTAAAATGCAAACTGAAACAAGACAACTCTGAAGAGAAGAATAATAATGGAAAACTAACACTACAAAGGGTTTAATATAATCATTTACTGTTCTAGTGGAGGAATGAGCAAACAGAAATAAAGCATAACACAAAGTCCAGAAACAGAGATAAGGGTATAAAAGCATTTAGAATATAATAAATGAAAGAAAAAAATAAAGTATTTTTAAGAAAGATATTTCTAGCCATGGAAGAGATAAAGAGATAGGAGAGGAGAGGGTTATGAGGCATCCTTACTAAAAAAACAAAAAAAGAAAAAAAACCCCCAAAACCCAACATGTTATACAACATAGATGAACCCTGAAAACATTATGCTACATAGTGAGACAACTGATGCTAATACAACTAAAAGTGTACTAGATACAAGAATAATTCTATCTATGTAAACTATCCAGAATAAGCAAATTCATAGAGATAGGCAGCATTATATTAATGATTGCCAGGGAAAGAGAATGACTACTAATTAGCAGGGATTTTCTTTAGAGTAATGAAATGTTCTGGTATTAAGTGGTGATGTCATTGAATAACTTGCATACGCCACCAACCAGTGAGTTATATGTATGCGGGAAGGGTGGAAAATAGAGGTTAGCTTTCGTCAGTGCCTACTGTATACATGAATGGAAATGACACAATGAACCATATTAATATGTATAACATGTTAAAAAGGAAGTTCATAGCACTAAATGCCTACCTCAAAAATGAAGATTTCAAATAAACAGTAGTACAACTAAAGGAACCAGAAAAAGAACAAACTAAGCCCAAATTTAGCAACAGGAAGGAAATAACAAAGATTAGAAAACAAATAAATGAAACAGGCTAAAAAACAATAGAAAAAGTTAATAAAACTAATGTTTTGTAAAATATAAACAAAACTGGCTAACCCTTAGCTAGACCAAGAAAAAAAGAAAACTCAAAAAATTGGAAAAGGAAGAAGAGACACATACAATTAATACAGAAATATAGAGGCTGCTACAAACAATTAAACACAAATTGGATAGAAAGGATAAGTTCCCAGACATACACAATTTACCAAGATGAATCACGAAGAAAGAGAAAATTTGAACAGGCCAATGAAGGATGTACTTAGTAACAAACATTACCATGAAAGAAAAAGTCCAGAACTTGATGAATTCACTTGCGAATTCTACCAAACATTTAAGGAAAAACTAATACCAGTCCTTGCTAAACTCTTCCAAAAAACTGAAAAAAGGCAGGACTTCCAAACTAACTTCACAAAGCCAGCATCACTTGGGGATACAAAGGCAGACAAGGACACTAAAGGAAAAGAAAACTACAGGCCACATCCCTGATAAACAGACACAAAATCCTCCACAAAAATATTTGCAAGTCAAATTCAGTAACACCTAAAAATGGTCATTCTTGGAGCTCATACAGGATCTATCCCAGAGATCCAAGGATAGTTCAACATATACAAAAATATAAATGTGATGTACACAAACCAGAATTGAGGAGTAAAAGCCATGTACAGAAGAAGCATTCAACAAACAGCATCCTATCATGACAAAACCCTCAAAGAGTTAGGAACACAAGGAATGTAACACAACAGACTAAAAACTATATATGATAAACCTACAGTGAACACCATCTGTAATGAGGAAAAGCTGAAAGAATTTTCTCTAAAATCAGAAACAAGGATGCCCACTCTCATCACTTCTGTTCAATATATATGATACTAGAGTCCTTGTTAGAGCAATTAGGCTAGAGAGAAATAAAGGCATCCAAATCAGAAGGGAAGAAGCTAAATTATCTGTCTATAGATGACATAACTATAGAAAAATCTTAAAGATTCCACCAAAAGTTTTGAATTTAGATAAATGAATTCAATACAGTTGTAATTATTAATTTCTGCAACACACAAAAATCAGTACCTTTTCCACATACTAACAACAACTTACACAAAACAGAAATCAAGGAAACAATTCATTTACAATAGTTACCAAAACAAAAGCTTTCATGATACTTTGTGGACATGTGAGTGGCAAACATTGGTGTCAACCGGTGCAAACATACCCAGGTTAAGCTGACCAAGGTAATCAAGATGATGTTCAGCCTCATTTCAGCTCTCACACTGTACAAAAGTGTGTTTTTATATTCCTGTGTGCTCTTCTGGTGATTTTGCTATTAAAAATGGCTCCTAACCATAGTGCTAAGGTGCTGTCTAAAGTTCCTAAGCACAAGAAGGCCATGATATGCCCTACAGGGAAAGTACTGTATGCATATTAGATAAGCTTTGTTCAGGCATAAACTATAGGGCTGCTGGCTCCAAGTTCAATATTAATGAATCAACAATGTATGTTAATCAAGATGTCTTTAAAGAGAAGCACCTATATGTTTATGTAATGATCAGCTGACAAAATTGTTTGAGGCTTATAGGAACCTAACCTGTATTTCTCTTATGAGAAATGGTTCAATATTTGCTAAGTTAGTGGTCATAGTGACTCTACAGAGCATAATTATCCAAAGTAAGGAGAATATATGATATTTAAATTGAGCTCTAAAATATTTCTGCAGGCAAAGAATGATGACAACCAGCAATCTAGGCCAATGGCTGACCTGGCAAAACCAAGCATTGGCTCTTCATTTCTTCACAACAAATCTGACTAACATGTTTTGGAATGCCACAGGGAAAATAATGAGGAGTGAGGGGCTTGGGAAAAGTGGGGATTAATTTCATCCTAAAAAGAAATGAAACACTATGCTTTATGTTTTCTAAAAATGAAGGCAGGGCTGGGGATATAGCTGAGCAGCATGGCACCTGCCTGGCAAGGGCAAGGTCCTGAGTTCAATTCCCAGTTCTGAGTAAAATAAAATAAATACAAAGGCAAAAAGACAGCTAGTATCATTTACTTCTGGCTGTATAAATGGAAATGCATTTGTTCATAAATGTAAAACTTTTCTGTCACTGATTTCTAACAAAAGATCATTAGAGCTTTTGATAATCAATAGCATCCTCAGTAGTAACTGTACAGAGTATGAAGAAAATATTCTTGTTATGGCTACTCCTTATCAGACGAGACTGGGCACGTTCAGGGTGGTATGGCCACAGACGGCTACTCCTTATCTACATACAAGAAAAGCTAAGGTTGTTGGGTCACATGGACATTCAGGGAAGGGATCTCAATGAGAAGAAGTGGGAAAATCAAAGAAGGCTATCATCTAGTAGCATTGCTGTGTGACCTGGTGAGAATTACTTAATTTCTTTCAACTTTCTCAACTACAGACGGGGTTGATATTTAAAATAGGACAACCGCTAGAGAATAAAATGAAATATCTTCAGGTGCCTGGTGTATTGTGTGTCTCTCTCTCCCTTTCTCCTGAACTAATGGTGTGCAGGTATGCTGCTTTTGGTTATCTGAGGGTAGGAAGAGCTGGGAAAATAGAAGGAAAAGATATTCTGCAAATTACCCCAGGCTTGAGCATCATGGGCAATGGGTTATTTCACAAAGGCAGAAAGCTTCTCGGGATCATTTACAGTGGAAGTCATACATGAATACAGCATGTATCCCTAGAGGAAGGCTTGTTTCTAACAGTAGTTTTGGTCAAATTCTTACACAGCTCTTTACACAATGAACACAGGAATATCCTCCACTTGCATACGGAAATATGTATTCCTCTTTTTCTTGAAATCTGAGTCCTCTTATCTTTTAAATTTTTGTACAAGAAATATTTCACTTTCCTCCAAGCCCGGGATCAACAATGTAGACACAATTATGACTGTCCCTTTTTCTCAGTTTTGGGAGTAACAGGGATTATGACGATTATGGGGAGCTAGAAAGCAAACAGGAATGTAGTTTTCTCTGGTTCTAGTCAACTGTTAGCAAGAAAACAGGTCTTTCCCCCCCTATTTTCTTAAAGAGAGAAACTTCTTTCAAGTTTTCCCCCTAAAATTTTAAGAGAAGCAAGACATGCAGACATTGAGACAGAACCTCCTCTTTTAAAAAACCACAGAAGGGGGCATATGCTCTCTGACTTAAAGAGGTCTCCTGCTGCAGAACCTGCAAGGGTGCTTTCCTAGCACACGAGGCGCCGAGAACGTGCCAGTGAGTAACAGCACTGAGGGAGGAAGCACTCTTGAGTCCTCTGGCCACCCTTGTTCCTCCTTCCGCTCAGTGCAGTTTATTTTTATTTTATTTTATTTTATTTTTTGCGGTACTGGAGATCGAACTCAGGACCCTGCGCTTGCTAGGCAAGCGCTTATTCCACTGAGCTATATCCCCAGCCCTACGCTCAGTGCAGTTTAAAGGAAAGAGAGCACCCTCAGCAGAGCTCTTCTCTATCCCCTTCCCGTCTTCCTTTCAGAAAGACAGAACAAAGAGGAAGCTGTCAGATCCACTGAGGCGCTGAATTCCAAATGGCGAGGCGAAAACTGTTCATCTCCTGCTATGGAAAGGTCTATAAAAGGAAATCAATTAATGTGAACTGTGCTGGAGGACTGGGAATTGCTTCAAGAATGTGGTTGGAGTCTATTTGCATTTGCTTGGGGAGGGTGCTCTGCTGTCCACAGCTACTGAAGTCAGCAATGAGTTAAAAATAGTACCAGGAGTTGGAGGCTTATTAGAATGACACAGACCTCCTTCTGGCATTAAAGTGTATTAGGATCATTTATCTCATTTGAGGAGACAGGAAGGTACTTATGCGAGGTGAAGCATAAGTATCACACTTCCTCTTTTATAGTTCTGATGTTACAGACTGAATATTGAGGTCAGGGAATTAAATGATATCGTAGAAACGCCAAATACTAAAGAAGTCTGTTCTATCATCTTGACGGCAGTGCTTATGGAAAAGATTACTTGTTGTCCACAGCAACTATTCATTTTTCTCTTACAGCGCCTGAAAAATACTGTCAAAATTGAATTTAGGGACCTAAAATACGTGTATTTCTTTAAATGGTATGCATTTGTCCGGAAAGGTATGCTGTTTGTACAGCAGAAAAGGGAGGCAAGGCCATATGAAGCAGGCAAAACTCTTACCAAAATGTTTTACATATGGAGGGAGTAGACCCACGGCACGTGCTGGGAAGCAGCAATACATTTTAGTGTGTGAACTCACTGACAGCATCATAGTCACTGGTCAGTTTTAACTGTGACCCTTAACCTCAGACTCTGTATCACTCCTTCCCTTTCCCTGCTCATCCCACTTGAGTCCATATATAGGACTCTTTCATTCCCAAACTAGGATGAAGATATTTTAATTTGTGATCCTACTTTAATCTTTTAAAATTCAGAATTTATCAAAAGTGGTTCTACAGAAGTGGTCTGTTGAATATATACCTGGAAGAAGAAGTGTCTAATAAAATGAAAAAAAATCTGGCCAATAGTGATTTAGATCTATATGAACGGTTATAGCCATCACCTGAAGAGCCTGGAGTAAGCACTGATTAGACCTGTGCAGAAAGCTCGGTCTCACGGGGAAGCTCATGACACTTCAGGCATTTTCTACCAGTTAAAAGGAAGAAAGAAAAAGGAATGCATTTAACTGCATCTAGGAAGGCTTACATGGCTTTAAATGCTTATGCTGATGGTTCTACTTTGCTTTGATGACTGGGCCAACTAGCAAAAACATCTAGACGCATGAAGACTGATAAGTTTTTTAAACTAGCTGATGGTCATAATCTATTTTTAAAGTAGATACTAGGTCTTTCCCTCAAGAATTTGAATTCCCAGGTTCTGGGATGGGGCAATTTTGCCGTTATCAGCCAGCCTGGGAAACCAAAAATGGAATCTCAGTGTTCTAACACAGGAGGATCACACCAGCGTGATCCTCACACCTCACACCCCATCCTAGATCACAAAAACTGAACTTCCAGAGTGAAGGAGGGAAGCTTCCGAGTGAGTTGGCTGTGCAGGTGGATGTAGAACCCAGGTACTTGCCCCATCCTCACAGAGTACTAGAGCTACAGGGAGGCCAGACCCACTCATTCTCTTTCCTGAAAGTGGCAGTTTGATGAGAGATGGAGGAAGTGGGATGAGAAATGAAACCACATTTGCATGTTATATTCAAAACAGAAAAAGAATGAGTCAGTGTTTCTCAAATATTTAGATTCACTGCCTCTCCTGCAATTTTAGTTTCTAGGAACATGAGCTCCTGATGGTTTCTCACCCATCCTCTAACTCTGACGACCCTCTACTGTTCCTGTGGCTGGCTTCATGGGAATGTGTGGGAGAGTGAGGTCACAACGACTGACAGGGAGAGAGACAGGTTCAGGGAATGAAGATCATGTGGGAAGTCAAACACATACTGCGAGCCTGGCATGAACTAAAGCCACCCTAGCCTCAAACTGCTTATCCAGAAGGTGGAGTGAAAGCTCTTTTTGTAAAGATTACGTTGTGAGGGACACAGACTGAGGGGCTGAGGCTCCCTATTCTCGGTAAAAGCAACAAAGGGGATCATCCCTTCCCCTTCCAGGGACCACAGCCAATACACATACAGAAGCAGAGCAAGGAACTACAGTACATGCCACAGTGAGCCAGAGGTCAATTTGTTTGAAAAATACTGAGTGCTGCAATGTAACAAGCACCATACTAGTAGCGGGGGCTAGGTCTGTGCACTAAAACAAGTGAGACATGATCCTTACCTCAAATAGCTTATAGTTTAGCAGAAAACACTGTCTTATCAAAAAGCACATTACAGCCACCTTTGGTCCTAGCATCTGGATTAGACAACTAATATTGAAAATTGTATTAGTGTTAGACCTGTGCAGAAAATTAACAAATTAGAAAATGTGTTACCATTGTGGAGTCTCTGTGTCCCTACCTTAAAACAGGTTTAATGCACACCCTGCAGGGTAGTTTTGAGGATAAAATGATACCACCACATGGAGTCTGCAGCAGAGCAGAAGTAAAATAAACATGTCTCACTGCTTCTGAAAAAGGAAAAATGATGTATCCTGGAGAGTGACAGGACAATGTTTTAGAGGGAGGTGGAATCCAAGCTAAGACTTAAAGGTTACAGAGATTCCAACAGGTAGGAGTGGAAAATGTAAAAGCAGAAGTAGGACAGTGAGACAGGAGTGTGAGGATGAGATACGAAACAGAAGATGTACCTGGCTATTGTGGAGTCCCTCAACAGTGCAACTTGGGATGTAATGTCACTGGCTCTTTGGGCAAAGTCCTCATTTGCTGGGGGAGGGTAGGATATATGCAGGAGAGGATAAGACCAACAGGGGAGGCAGCAGGTAGTTGGGATGCTGGGAGAGGGATACGGGGCTCCTGAAACTCAATCTTCTCAGACCCATATAACGAAATGTCTGCTAACCAGGAGATAGCTGGAGAGTCACTGTCTCAGAAGACCGAGCCAGCTGCAGGACTCAGAATCATCCCTACGGATCGCGCAGTATTATATAGCCACCGCTAGGTGGCACCAAACCCAAATTTAGAACTGGATAGACTCGCCTTCATCATTGCGTTAACTTCACAGCAATGTAGCACATGGTTTATACCAGTAGTTCTCCAGGTATGGTCTTTACACTTCTAGCAGCAAGCACCAGGAGTTTGCCAAAAATGCAAATTATCAGGCTTTACCAGATTCACTGAGTCAGAAATTCTTGGGGTGGGAACTAGAAATCTGTTCTTCAACAGGCCCCTCTCCCAGGATGCATGATAAAGTTGCAGACCTCTGCACTATACACATGAATTTCTGGGTCCCATTTTTTCAGTATGGCAGGGTTTTACTGCACAATCGTGGCACTGGACTAATCATTTACATCTTCAGAGGACCAATAAAATGAGGTAAGGGATAGCTGGAGCAGAAATACTACCATAATTGATCAGTTCACCAGGGGAGCACATGCTTGTAATTCATTAGTTCAAACAGATTGGTGCTGGCGTTCATGGCTTTTACTGAGAGTATTTAGTGTGATGTGCTGAATTCTAGTGGTTAATTTAGAAATGGCACCCACTTAAAATGTGACTTATTTTCTTTCCTCCCTCTCTCCCCTGCTGCTTTTCTTTCCCATCCTCCCTCTTCCATTTCCCTCCTGTCTCCTCTTTCCTCTCTCCAGATTCAACCCAGGCTCTTTGAACTGAGCCATATCCTAGCCCTTTATTTTCCCTTTCTCCTTTCAGACAGGGTCTTCTCAGTCACTAGGCTGCCCAGCTTTAACCTGAGACCTTTCCGCCTGCATCTCCAAGACGGCTGGAGTTACAGGCATGTGGCACCACACCTGGCTTGATTCGATTCTTAGGCTAGTGATGTTAATGCTGTAGGAGTAATCTGTGCATGTATGTTTGGGGAATTAAACACAGGCTTTGTGGGAAGAAAACCAACAAACTGACTGCACTATACTTCTTGGCTCTGTTGTGGTAAGACACAGCAGTAAAAGCTAGACCTTCCACTGCATTAAAAGTCCAAACACAGGAAACCAGAACTGATTTAAATGATTAAATCCTAGAACAACCACTTTCAAATAAACTTGTCATCCAGAACATAAAAGACTTAACAATGACAATCAATACTTACAGGTAAATCACATTCTGCTCTGGCACACCAACAATCTACAATTCAGTCTATAAACTGAAAAATAAGAGTTATACCCAAATAAATAATACTGGTGATGAGCCAGGAAGTTAAAAAACAATTAGTCATGTATTTTCAGTGATGTCCCTTATAAAGCCACTGATATACATTGACACTTAGAAGCAGATTTTGTAAATTAAAATGTAAATACAATTTTATTACCATTATATATGTTTGCAATACACAGTAAGGTCATTCATTTTGGGGGACTGATACATATCCATCTTGATCATTTTTACTTTTTCCACTTCCCCCTTCCCTTAAAATGCAATTTTTGAGAAGGTAGAAAGAATTTTGCCTATCTTGACTGTTGGGGTGTCTCTAGTGCTTGCAGTAGGGTCAGACATATGGTAGCTATTTAGTACGGCTAGATAAATGCATGAATGAGCCCACAAAAAACTGACACGGGTGGTTCTGTCCAACAGAATTTTCTCCATGACAGAAATGTTCTGTAAGTTGTATTGTCCAATGCAATAGGGTAACCGAACTTTAAATTTTAATTAATTTCATTGTAAACAGCTACATGTGACCAGTGAGTATCATACTGCATAGCATAGTAGAGGCTGTGGAAAACGTGCACATAGGGAAAACCAACAGAATAAAGTAAAAACAACAGTGAGTATGGAATGCAGAAAACACGTATTATCTCGGATGCTCGAAAGTGACTCAAGTAAGAGCATAATGGTGAGCAATGCTGGATTCAATCACTAGAAGCTGCAGCAGCAGCTGCTGAGCCAGAGAGAACCGAGTTTTAGATTCACGGAGGAGATGCCACTTTCTTCTTCCTCCTGAGCAAAGATGGAGTTGAACCAATGAATCCCATGGCCAGTGGGAGAGTGCCTGTTGGACAGCTGGCTAGGGATGCAAAGTGCCTGAAGAAGCAAAGGCCATAAAACACTCGTGATTCCTCTGTCACCTGAGCTTGCTTTTTGAGTCATGCTATCTATTCAATCATTTTCATTCATTCAAATATTTTCCAAAGCTAAGTACCAGCTCATTTTCTCTTTTTAGAGGACTTTATACCAAAGACTGACTCCTGAGATTGAGTTAGACTAAGATTCCAGGGTTTGCACCAAGCAGAAGAAATCTTGGGGAAAAGGGCATGCTTTGAAAAATGCAATGACTAAATGAGGGTAACTTAATTTTAATTTAAAATCTGCCCTTTCTTCTCTACCCAAACTAGTAAAGACTCTTTGTCATAATGCCTGCATTGCTCTGACATCTGATTAAAGCAACAGTCTCAAATGATCTAACTGCAAGGTCCCTTCCTCATCCTTCTCTGTAGATGAGATCCTCTAGCCAAAACTGTTCTCCTATCAAAGGAAATATGCACAGTTCTCTGCCAGCCATTGGACTGGCATTATCCACAAAAGCCAATCATATCCTCTGGAGGGAGCCAAGGGCACCCCATCTTCTTGATACTACAGAACCTGCCACTTATAGCTTCCATTATTGATGGTGTCCCCAAGGGTAACTCCCATGGGGCCTGAGTAACGTGCAAAGCCTTCTTCCATGCTCTGTATGAGTGATGCACTGTATGAGTGACTAACCAACTGCAGTGGCCTTTTCTATCCAGTGTCAAGTCTGTGTCGGTGGTACACAGGTGAGCGCAGCTGCCTGCCAGTGTTAAGTGTTGTGTGTTTAGTCATCTCCTGAGTTCTAAACCCCTCCCTCACCAATAGGCCAAACTAGCAGTGATTTAAGCAAGTTATTCTTTTTGTCCTGGCAGGTGTACTTGGGACTGAACTTGGGGCTTTCTACTGAGCTACAACCCCACTGCTTTTTTACTTTTTATTTTGAGACAGGGTCTCACTAAGTCACTAAATTACCTAGCCCAGGCTCAAACTGGAGATCCTCCTGCCCCAGAGGCCTTCTGGAGTTCTAGCACTATACATATGTCCCACCACAACTGGATTACATGGTTTTAGACTCTCCATAAATAGTTCATCAGTCACTGATGAGCCAGACACCCTTACTATGTATGTAGGACTACCCAGCCCTATTGCGCTCTCCCCTCACTTCAGTAGCATAAATCCTGAATACTACGTTGCTCAGAGGCCCTGGCCATTAAGACTGCTATTACATCCTACCAATGGGAATCATTGGCAAGATGTCTGAAAGATGAAGGAGAAGGGTAGGCTATCATTCCTAGATAGAAGCTGAGGAACACAGGTAGACAAGAGATGGACGGTTTTGCCAGAGGTTCCTACATCCACCACAGAACTACCCACATCAGTGCTACTGGCAGGTAAGGCTTTGAGCAGCCACTCCTATATGGATCTTTCATGTCTATATTAGTGAAATTTGCTGTAGCAGACACTCCTGCGCCCTGGTGTGTGTCCTTGGGTGCCACATCTGATTTCAAACCATACTACACAGGTACATCAGCCTCAACTCAACATCATGCTGGTAGCATCCCAGTTCAAGTGAAAACTATGTATTTCCACTCCTGTTCTAGGCTTCTTCTAACATTGCAGACACAGGGTAGGTGGGTCCACACATGTGTACACTCAGAAGTACAGAGCGTTAATATTCCTAGGAGCAGCTCTTGGGGCCAGTAGATAGGTTTTGCTTAGCCTCTACACTTTGCAAGGACAAGTTTAGAATTATACATGCTCTCAGTAGATTCTAATAGGATCAAGCTTCTACTTCCCTAAGGCAACTTACGTAATATGCCCTTCTGTTGGCCACTCCTCCTTTCCTCATTCTCTTATTGCTGATCCCTAGGATCATCTTCCAATAAACTCCCTGCTGTCTTTGCTTCAGGCTCTGCTTTGGGAAGGCCCAAGCTAGGATTATGGCCTTCACTCATCCAGCTTCCAAATGTTGCATGAACCTTTGCTTCTTATACTAAAATGTTTCCTATTCCTCATATCTAGAGTGGCTTCTTTTTTCCTGGTAACATTATAATACAGTTACATGACATTCTATATCATTTTTATATTATCTGTGGCTCCATTATTTTACTCTGCTGTGATCAGTATGATTACTGTGAAAGACATTACTAGTTATTTCACCAATAGCTATTTTCTTAATTTCCCTTACTAACAAAATCCAATTCTGGTTAACTTGGCAATGTCTGTGACCCAAATCTTAATTTCTCAGTTTCCCCTGAAGTTAGGAGACACTGTTTTGGCTAAAGAGAAAAAAGCAGAAGTCCATATGGGATGTCTGGATAAGTTTGGTCTATCCTCCTTGGCTCTTTCTGGTCCCTTGGAACAGTGAGAGGTGACAAATTTGCCATCCTGCATTCACATGCAGACAGTGAAGATCAAAGTCACTGAAAAAACCTGAGACATCAATGGCACCAGGGAACTGCCTTAGTAGTCCTGAATGTTGGCAAGCATGCTTCTTGTTACGTTAGAAGGATAAATGACAAGTATTTTGTCACTGCTGTAGTGATTTCTCTAACACGCTCAATCTAATTCCCTACGCAATACAATGCATTTATATTTTAACTTTAGAATTATTTTCTCTGACTAGACTCCCAAAACAAAATCAACATCAAAAGAGGAATAAGCATATATACATTTATGATACATGTTGCTAAATTACTTTCCAAAAGGGACACATCAATCTATATGGACATACCATCCTTTGAAACTAACTGCATATTCTGGAGAGGGGCCTTGGACGTGTTTTCTAATTATCTTGCTAACTGGTTTCCACTTTGATTAGCCGTCTAGTATACTGCTGCTAGTTTCCAAGCACCTAGGCCACACAGTGGTGAGACGCTCTGTGGGAACCCTATCAAAAATGACTAGTCTTTTGTCCACTCAGAAAAGCTGCACAAAGGATGAGATCCCTTCGGTGACTGCGCTGCCAGCTGATGATTAAAACGGCCAGTCCGGTCTCCTTCAGAAATAATTCCGCTGCTCCAGCTAGACAACAGTGGTCAGGAAGACAGGGATACAGGATGAAAAACAGAGAAAAGATGACAAGACCAGCAAGTGGCTGATGGCTCAGCAACAGCAAAAGCATTGGCTGGGTGCGGAGTCCCTCATCACTCCAATTAAAGAGAGCTATCAGGTAGCAAAAGACAAAGGGGAGCAGTTCTCGTGACAGCTTCAAAGCCACTGTGGCCGGAGAGAAGAAATTAAGAAACAATGGTAAAGAGAACCCTCCCCCCCCCCCCCCCCGCAAAACATGGTGGAACCTATGTTCTCCATTCAAAGCCCAGGGCCAGCTTATATCTGAGCTGCTTTCACCCCTTAACTGGCAACTCCTGGGAGGAAAAGTTCATGGCTGGGTCATCACCTCCGCCATCACCCCTTCATGGCAGGGACTCTTCAGTGTTGCTACACTCATTCACTGCTATTAGCTGATTCATTCACTCGTGTACACTCTTTCTGCGTGTCAGTTCCCCAAAAGGGGCACGCTGCACCCCCTAGAAGACTCAAAGGACTTACCACCCAGGACAGGTAATGACAACAACAACGAAGAAGCATGTAGGCTAACAACTGCGACAGAGGTATGCAGTGCTAGAGCTCGAGAGCAGGAAGAACCCCTTCCAGTGGGGTGACCGGGAATCCCACAGGAAGAAGGCGGCTGAGCCAAACCTCAGGGGCTAGGAAGGTGCTGGGGGCAATCTCAGAAGAGAAAATCGATACATGTGATGGAGAAAGAGTGGGGTGTAAGCCAGGGAGACCGTACATCTTGTCCTCAGCTTGAAAACCTCAGTTTGCTTACCTTTAAAAGTGAGAAATATCATTCTTCAGGGATTACTCATTACAAGTAGCAGTTAGATAACATACATGAAAGTGTCTTACAGATTATAAAAGGTATTGTGGTGCACACCACTAATCCTAGCACTCTGGGAGGCAGGGGCAGGAGGATCACAAGTTTGAGCCCCATTTGGGCAACTTTAGTGACTTAGTGAGACCCTGTCTCCAAATTTAAAAAGGACTGGGGATATAGATCAGGGTGAAGGCCCTGAGTTGAAACTGCCACCCCCCAGTATAAATATTGTTGTCTATTCTTACTATGATTGCTGTTATGGTTGTTCCACATACTGTATAGCAAATAGAACTAAAAAGTTCAAAAGTGGGGAGAGTTCAGAGTATGCTTGGAATGAATTTGTTCTCCTCAGATTGAAGATCATATATGAATTATATAATCAATTGTCATCTCTTGTCCCTTGAGACACACAGACACATGAACATGGTCACACAAGTGTAAAATGTTAGTACCCTGAGGTCAGATACTATGTGTTCCAGACACAGTAACTAGTATACCACGTCTAAACAGGTTATTGTAATTAAAACCCTTACATTCTTAGTATCTTCATTACACAAAATAGGATTAAAGAAGTTACAATTTCATGAGGCTGACTTTATAACCAGGGAGAAATAGAACCTTTAGCAGAAGAAAGCTGGTCCCAATCTGTGTTCTGTTTTACATACAGTGCTAGGCAGGCTTCATGACCAGTAGACATAAAAACTTGGAGAAAGCAAATTAGCTTTCCTGATGATGGGAAATAAAATTATAGGACTTCACAGTGGAAAAACAGTACAGACTTTTACTTCCCTTTTTGATGCTGTTAAGGCTGAACTTTCAAACAGCCAATGTTTTTAAGAATGTTGCATTAAGAGCATTTATTTCTTTCTTGTTGTCTACTTTGGGATATGTCTAGTCAGTAAGGACATAATCCATCTTAATTTTTTTAAGAATGTTGCATTAAGAGCATCATATTTCTTTCTTATTGTCTACTTTGGGTAAGTCTAATCAGTAAAGACATAATCATTATATGAAATTATTTGTAAATTCTGAAAACTGGTCTCAGTAAAACTGGCATAAATAAACTCTAAGATTTCAAGAAAGTGTCCAGTGAAAGTAGTTATATTACTAATTAAGAAGAGATTGGTATGATCTAAGAATCAATGTTCTGCTTAGGAATGCACATGATTTTATTAAATCTGATCATTAAGTAGTTTACAAATAATATTGATTTCAGCTGTTTATATTTAATTAGTTTAATAATAACTCAATTTCTTCTTTACAAAAGCTTAATTATGAGAAAAACTTGCTTATCTCTCTTCCAGCTGATCAGTGCCCTAAGAAATGAGCCTAAAGGGACATCTAAGGCCCCACTGCTGTGGGAACCATGTTGCAACTGCAGGCAAATGCAAAGGAAACAGGTTTCTTTACGCAGTGACTCTGTGCCACACAGCATTCAAGGTGAGAGTGTTTTATTGCTGGAGTCACACAAGCCTCATGGTGGTCTCACTTTTCGAGGAAGGCTAAGAAAGTCTGGATTACTTTAAAATCATAAAGCTAACTGGTGGCAGAACCTCGAATCTGACTTTAGGATTTTGTTAAATTCGTGGTCCTTCTATGAAATCATGCTGCTACATAAAAGCATATTCAGAATTTCCTAAAAATTAGTTTTGAAAATTCAAATCTACCAAATGCTCATATAATTGATAATCACAGAGGCTCCTGGTAAATGGTTTTCATTTATTGAATGGTCTCTGAAGATGTTTCTTCTGGGCCTCTACTCAATTAGAGACTGAAAAAGAGCATCTTCTCTCTTTGACTTAATAGATTTTTTTTAATTATAGGGGCAAGAACATATATTCAAAATGTTTAATACTTGATTTAAGGATAAAATTTTACTTCTTTAGCCTCCCATGCTAGAGATCAAATCCACACATTTTTATTTTCTTTGTCATGCAAAAGAAAATAGCTTTGTAAAGCAAAGCTCAAACTCTTTCTAGAAACTTCTTGTTCAGGCATGCACTGTCTGAGACCAACTAACACTTTGGGTATGGGTTCCTGAGAAAGACTTTTCACTGATTTTTTACCTTTCTGCTGAAGCTACTGACTCTTTTTCTGGTGTACACACACACACACACACACACACACACACACACACACAAAGCATAAACTTCCTTTTCAATAATCTAGACAGGCTTCCTTTTGCCTACTATATTAAATTTCCTCAGCATGGCCCTGTTTCATCTTTTATTACTTTATAACATTTCCTTCTTTCTCCTCAAGCTGGCATCCTTCCCTACTTGTTTCCCCCACTCCCTCCTCATTTCCACTTCAGTATTAATCCCCTACAGAGGATGCCCTTTATCCTTCCTTCTGGCCATTCAAACATACACAGCCATTGGTTCAAGACCTCCTTCAGATGCCAAAATCCATGGATGCATAAGTCTGTTATATAAAATGGCAGAATATTTGCATATAGCCTGCACATCTCCTCCTGTATGTTTCAAGTCATCTCTTAGATTATAGTATCGAATATAAGGTGAATTGTTGTTACACTCTATTTTTTATATAATAATAACATAGGAAACAAGTCTGCACATGTTCAGCATTTTTATGGATTTTTTCATCCACAAAGGACTCATTCTGCAGATATAGAACCAGTAGACACAGAGTGCCAATTGAATGTCCTTTAAGACTTACTTCCTCTGAAACCTGTTTTAAGTGTAATTCCTTTTTAGCGTATACCCTAAACAACTACATGTACATTCTTGATAGATTTAAAAGCCCCAGAGTTGCATGGGGCTTTAAAGAGCATCTACTGAAATGATGATGCAGGGGTCTCACAAGATGGTGCAGGGATCTTTCGGATAGCACTTAGAACTGGATCAAAGAAAAAAGATGGTTTGGGAAGAAATTCATCATACTAAGAAAGATAGACTGAAAAGCTAATTATTCTAGTGTGTATATGTTTTTCTTTTTTAAATCCTTCCCCTCTTATCCAAACCAATTTTCATGCCTTTGGGCTTAAACCTCTCTGTTGAGAGTAATGTGCAAGGTACATAACAAAAATGACCTCGGTGCCTTGCCATACAACAGAGCAGAGTAGAAGTAAATCTATCGAGATGTTTTAAAGACTGTGAGCTCTGCCACGAGGGGCAGTGTCATTGTGCACTGAAGGAGCGATCTTACCTCTGGATATAAAAAATGCCACAGCTCTGTGGTATTCCACTTTCCAAACTAATTTCCCCTATCCATATGCTTTTTAGTGTATTATTTTGTCCTTTTTCCCCCTACTACCTCTTAAATAGTCATTCTTGCCTGTAGTGGACTCTTCCTTCTTTTTTTCCATAAATTTTCTCCCTAGGCAATTCCTTCAAACTTTCACATTATAGTCACCTCTACACTAGCGATGGCTCTAGCTATAGACTCTTTCCCAAACTTCCCACTTCCTACTGTGTAACTCCTCAGAGAAATCCTGGTCAGTCCTCAATGAACATAAGATTAATATGCTAGCTTTAATATCTCAGCCACCTCCCTGAGTTCTCTGTCTTGGTAGTGGACTTTTGCTCTCAGTAACCCAAGGTAAACCCCTCCTATTCTGCATATTATCAGGTAACAACCTTCAACAAAACCTTCTTTTGCTGCTGCAAGGACCTCCTCATAATTCTTCCTATGACTAAGCACTACTTCTTCAATCTTCCAGAGCTTGTGCAACATTGGCCATGGGACATGGGTGGATCTTAGTAAAACAGCCATGTGGAGAGAGGAAGAAGCTGGGGCAGAGCGGGGTTGGGTGGGGCTGGAAAACTCATCTGACTGGAAAAAGGTTGGGCCATCCTGGTGTATCACCACCTCATGGACATATTCAAACAGGCCGGGCATATCAGACTGCATAATCAGGTTTCAAATAACAGAGCTGCAGCATGATTTCATCCATTGGTTCATTCACAGCAGGTTCTGAGTCCAGCAGTAGGCAGCTGTAATAGTCTCCAACTGGTTTCCTGCTATCTCTTCATTTCAAAAATCAAATCTGGTCTCTGTACTATCACGCCTGACATTTTTCAGTGGGTCCCCATTGGGTAATTACGAGGGTATCAATCTTGGCCAGCTAGAAGCAGAAATATGGGAAGGAAACATTAATAGCCAGTGCACCACTAATAAGGGAATTTTTTTTCCCTGCACCACAAAGCTGGCAGAGTTCCAGAGTGACATCAGCCCAAGTCTCAGGGTAAATGTGACATCAAGCAGAGCTGTGGCCCCTCCTTGTTAGGGCGCAGCATGAATGAGAGGGACGCTAGTATGGCTGCCATCTACTGCTGCTCTGTGGTCGGCTGTTACCCTTACATCCATCAGGCTACCAGCAAATATAGTGACTTCTCCTTTTTTTTTTTTTTTTTATAGTGACTTCTAAAGACATTTCTGTTTCATAATAAAACAGATGAGTGTTTGCTCACTAAAAAAAGACAGTGAATAGTGCTAGCAAGAACTTTGATGAATTTGAAATTCAGAAAATTAAAGCTCTGTAGGGGTTTGTGCTTTGTTAAAACTAATTTCCTTCTCTCATTTACCTCCTCTAACATTTACTTTTAAAGAACAATCTTGACATGGGAGTCTTGCTCTTAGAATTCGCTAAGCCAATCCTCTAGTTCTATTCACAAGGGTACTTCTCAGAAATACATGTTGCCACTTTCTCCAATTAATTTTAAATGAAAAATGACTTAATGTTAACTGCTTAGAATAAAAACAAACCTGACTGGCACATTTAGAACTCATTGTTATTTGCAAAGAACTACTGTTTAATTGAAATACCAGCTCCTTCAACAGAAACATCCTGTCACCAGTGGTCACAGAATGTTTAAACACTTAGTTTATTGGTGCTGGGAATCGAACTCATGACTTGCACTTGTCAGGCAGGCGCTGTACTACAGGGCTATATCCCTGGCCTAAATTCTCAGTTTAGATTCTTGTGTAGAAGTAGATGTGACTGCTCTAATAACTAAGCTTGAGCCCACACGCTTCTTTATCCACGAGATCCATGAGAAAAACCCTCAAGCAGCTGCATGGTGCCCAGCACAGAGAGTGTGACCAGAAAACATCAGGTCACCTTTTGTGCCAGCCCTGCCCTACTCCTGTATGGAAGAGATTTGGTCAGATTTGCTGTCTTTTCAAAGTGTTAAAGGAGAGCCACCAAGTGATCTTTGCACAGCTCTGCTCATACCGAAGCTCAGGTGCCCAGATCAACACCATTGCTATAGTCAGATTTTACTAGAAAAAGGATTAAATATAACACACATAATTTATAGGGTTAGTTTATAGTATTCACCTGAGGAATCAAATGCAACAGAGTGCGGGAGATCTGCCCACACAGTAGAGACCCAAAGAATCCATCTGAGTGCTAGGATCCCACAACAATGTTCTGCATCAGTCCAGCTGACGACCTAGAGCCCATGGTAATGTCCTCCACAAGTCCAGCTGAGAGCCTAGAGCACACAGCAATATCTCACACAAATCAGTATCAAAGATTTGCACCAGTAAGGACAAATGTCAATGATGGAAGCCAGAAGGTCTGTGTCAGTGGGGTGAAGGATCTTGTCAGCAGGATGAGGGATCTGCGCTGGAGCCAGGAAGCAACACTCAAAGTAAGGACCAGAACTCCCCTCAAAAGAACTGCAGCAGGACTGGGGGAAGATGGCGACCAGGTGAGCAGCAAGGGAGCGAGCCTCTTTGATAAACACCACCAGCTCGAGACAGACTTGGCGAGCGTGAATACCGGGACCTCGGCTGGGAAGTTTAAACTGGGCGTATTTCTCTGAGATGCCGGGGGAGATGTGGTAGGGCGGACCAGGCTGCCGGGGCGAGACGTGGAAAAGTCCC